>JAXQQM020059947.1:0-45320 GCA_034641835.2 Pinus albicaulis
CTGGAAGCCTGACCAGCGATGTGTATGAAAGGTCGCATGATCGAGACTTTAAATACTTTAGGTTAGGCTTCAAACTATATCTCATTCGGTCCTCGTGTCGCATTTACATTTGACGATTCAACATGTTTTCTATTCCTCTAAGCTTTGTGATTTTGATTTGCGATATGCGAGCGGGCCTTCCATGAGTGATTTTGATTTTCCTCTGAACACTGTTTATCACGTATATTTGCACAACTTGACCCTGAGCTTTGTGAAATTTTCTGAACACATCGATCGGCCCAACTCTTGAACTGGTCTGCACACAAATAAGCCTGAATTTACCCTTGCTGCACACTTTTCTTCTTTGCTGCTCGTGTGGCTTAGATTGCACTTCCAATTTTGTTTCTTCCCTAATTTTTGTTCCAGTGCACATGTGATGATGAATCCTCATTGAGCTTGTGGTTATCCTTTTGAGCATGTTGCGGTTCTTCTTGAAATTTTAACAACTATTCATCAACAACCTTGAATTTCTCATAACCTCTCTTGACTTTTAGCTGAGTCAAATTATGCTACAACATCCGGCTCCAATTGGGGACAACACTTTGGTAGCAAAGTGCTGAGAACTTGTAGATCAGTAGCCTTTATTGGGCATGGATTCAAGGATAAATTGTAGGTTAGTAGCCTTTATTAGGCTTGTATATCAGTAGTCGTTATGGGGCATGGATTCAATCCCAATTGGGAGTTGATCCAATATGAAATCCTACCGAAACCTGCTACACATTGGACTTATTCCTTTATTTTTAAACTGAAAATACTAAACTAGAAATACTAGAACTAAAAAAGATCAACTTCTTAGCTTATGTATGCACAACTCCTATATATGTATTCATGTCTGCACTTAATCAGGTGAACTCTGCCTTCCAATGACACCAATCCAAAATATGCATGTTAGACCTAATGCCTCCATACTGTTGAAATTTGAAGATCACAATAGGGAGGTACCATGAAATTTTTCTAGATAGAAAGCTTTGCACATACCTTTGCATAAATGCTTGTTGCTGACAAAAGAAAGTTTCCATATAGTCAGTTACTGGATCATAGAATTGATGAGACCAATTTTCTGCTGCCTCCTTTTCTTGAACATCTTGTTGATGTAGACTTCTTTGAACAGGGCATCTTCCTTCATTGTTTGCCTCCTCAATTTGAGGTTGTATGTGAGAATATTGATTGTTGTTTTCTGCTGACAACCATTTAGGCCGAAAAGAGAAATATAAGGTGTGTTCCTCATTATGTTGATGTTCTTCATATAATGCCAATTATTGACACAAATATTCCCCCTCCTAAAATCACACCTGAGGAGCTCCACTAGTTTCCTCTCTATTCACAAAATCATTAAAAGTACGAAAATTGTAATTATCTTCTAGGCTTTCAACGTGTATTTTGGTTGTTGTAACGAATTTTTGACCAGAATCTTTAGAATGCTTAAAATCGTATGTTTTAGTAATACAAGAATCCTCTGAAACCTTTTGAAAATCCTTTTTCATCTCTGAATTTTCATTCTCTTGTAAAAAAATTCCAATGTTTTCTTGACAGACCCACTTGTCTTCAACAAAACTTGTTCTTTCAACATGACAAGAAAAATTTCTACAAGCCCACACATTATCTTCGATTTCCTGTGCATAAAGAAATATCAGCTCCAAAGTGCAAGGATTTCTCTCCTTGAGATAAAATCCAAGACAATAGAAAGAGCCCTCAAATATTAAACCATAGCTACAGCTTCAGGAGGTCGAATTTCTTTTGGCATGCTAAAATAATTTTTTTGAAACCTCCTTTTAAACTCAGTGATTGATTAATTGCTCTGCCTTTGGATATAATATAATTCCAAAAGGTGTTTTTCATATGACTTACGCTCGCCCCAATATCTAAGAAATATATCTTGAAAACCTTGTTATGAACTAATTGAACTTGCTTCCAAACACTGGAACCATTGTTGAGCATCTTGCTTTAATGAATGACAAAAAATCCTTAAAGCCACATCTTCATAAATAATTTGAAATTTGTCCAGAAAGTACTAAAATTCAAAGATATGTTGTTTAGCTAAAATATCCTCCTCCTCTCCAGATAAACTTGGCAAAAAAGTGAATCCTTTTGAAGGATACTAATGGAGAATTGTGGGCAGCTTCAGGGGTTTAAATATTTCTCTATTTTTGAGCTGAAAAGCAGTCGATTTATTATGAGATAGAATATTATCACCCAAAGATGATGAATCATCACCTTCATGCCTAGACTGTAACTAATTATCTTCAGGAATTGCAATGCAAGTGTCATCTCTCCTCTCATATTTAGGAGATAAATTTGTGTCAAGATCAATAATACAAGAAGAAGAAAAATCTTCTTTTTCCAATAAAAAATGTACTTTTTGGGCCTTATAATATTCTGAGAATATAATATGGAAACAATCCTTTTGATATGTAAGGGAAAATAGACCACTAAAATAATAGTAGAAAATAGAACTTCCTTTAAAAAGTTCAAACTCTGATATCTGTGTTTTCCATGGTGATTTCCCATTTTCTTGCCAGCAGAATTCCTCATCTAATGAAACCTTCATTAGTGGAGTCGACAGGTGAATAAATAACAACCAAAATTTATATCTACATCTTTTTCACCATCAAGAAATAGATGTCAATACCCATGGAAAAATAACTTCATGCCTTCTTCCCTGGAAACAACGCAAAAAAATGTTGTATCTTAAGAGACAATCCCTTGGTTGTGAAAGGAATTAGTGCTTAAGACATTTTAAAAGTTTGTCATAGAAATTATTTATCATGAGGTCTCTATTCTATTCCTCTGGAAACTAGTTTTCTAAAACCCTTAATGATCTAGAATAATAAAAGATTTCAAAATGCCATTGATTGCTGATATCTGAATGGAAAAGAAGAATTGTAGGGAAACTCAAAGTAATATGCTATAAACACAAAATCTATTTTTTTAAAGTTTCAGAGGAAATTGATGGAGATAGAGGAAACTCAAAATAATATGTTGTAAACATGAAATCTATTAATTTTAAGTTTCAGAGAGATTTTGTGAAGAGAGAGGAAATTCAAAATAATATATTATAAAAACAGAATCTATTACTTTTAATTTTCAGAGAGAATTTGTGAAGGGAGAGGAGATGGAGTGAAGGAGCACTTATTAAGGCTATTTAACTCTTACTTACAAATGTAAATCAAAGACCAGTTGCTTCTTTAATTTACTTGATTCAAGGAAGAAACGACATAAAATGACACAAGAAACACGAATCACCATCAGAAATTGCAGGAAACTTGTTGCTTCTTTCATTCACCCATCAGAAAAAGAAGTACAAAATGTAGTCTCCCAAAGTTCTATAACTCGCAACCCTTTCTCTCTCTTTCTCTCTTCCTTAAATGCAAACAAAATTAGTTTGTAACTGCTCGAGCTTCTTGAAACTCCTAGACTTCCTAAACCCTTAAACTACTTATTACATTGCAATCAAGGACATCATTGTAGCTTCGATATTAACAAACAAAGAAAACGAATTAAAACTTGAAATATTGTTCTTTTTGTTGAATTTGATTTGTTGTTGATGCATCTGCCTGAAGTTCTGATGTGTTGCCCTGATAGATTGGACATCCTTCCCCTGAATTTCCTCTAGAGTTTAATATTTTGTCTTTTTTTCTTGTTGTTGTGGTATTCGAATAGTTCTGCAATAACGCCTCTTTTCCCAGCTTGACCTAGCTGTTGTGTTTCCAACAATGCCACCATATACTCCTTTTTCCTGACTCTGCCTATGCATCTACATTTCAAACAATGTTATCATGTCCCCTTTTGCCTGACTCTGCCCCTTATACTTGTTCCCATAGCGTTCAGTCTTCCATTTATTTACAAGGTGCCACCGCATACAATACTATTCTGCATGGGGTCAGGTGTTGCCCGAGTCTAATGCCCATGTTCACGTTGCTTCATAAAAAAACACAACTACAAATAATCCTGGACTTTAAATAAATTTAAATTAACCTTTCAATGGTATCACGTCCACCTTTCCATCGCATTTCAAATTTCCACGTTGCTCCATTTTAAGCCTCCTCTTACCTCCGATGCGATTTCTCAAAGGAAAGGCCCTTACTTCCATATTTGAAATCCTTTGCAATTTAACTCTAAAACTACATCACATCTACCCCTTATTGCATTTCGGCCTTTCGTGTTTCTTTTGTGATTTATTCCTCCTGAGATTTGTGATTGCAACATGTGATATGCGATAAAGGTAGGGATGATGTGGCAAGTGGAGGTGGGGCCGATCGCAAATCGCAATAGGAAATATAAAACTTATCGCAAATCGCATATCGAAGTTTATAACATAGTTCACGAGTGACATTCCTCCTGAGCTTGTGATGTGCAATGTGCGAAAGGGTCACATGGCTAGACTTTAAATACTTTAGATTCGAGCTCCGAACTATATCGCATCTGGTCCTCATATCGCATTTCACATTTCAACGATTCAACCTTGTTCTATTCCTCCTGAGATTTGTGATTTCAATTTGCGATATGCGGACATGCCTTCCATGAGTGATTGTGATTTGCATTCGAACACTGTTCTATAGATATATTTCAATGACTTGACCCTGACTTGTGTGCAATGTTCTGAACGCATCGATTGACCCGACTCTTGAACTGTTCTGCATGCAAATAAGCCCGACTTGACCCTTACTGCACGATTTTCTTCTTTTCTGCTCCTTTGGCTTAGACTACACTTCCAATGTTGTTTCTTCCTTGATTTTGGTTCCAGTGCACATGTGATGATGAATCCTTGTTGAGCTTGTGGTTATCATTTTTAGCATGTTGCAGGTCTTCTTGAAATTTTAACAATTGTTCCTCAACAACCTTGAATTTCTCAGAACCGCACTTGACTTTTTAGCTAAGTAAAATTATGCTACAACATGGAGCATGTGTATTTTCACATCAAGCCCAAGAAAATCTCCTTAAGGATTGGGTCATGTGCCAAGTTGGAACCTTGGTATTGTGGGCCTTTTGAGATCCTTGAGAGGATTGGAACAATGGGTTACAAACTTGTTTTGCCATCATCGATCAAATTCCATGATGTTTTCCATGTTTCATTGATTAATATATATGTACATGATGTTGATCATGCGATTGATTGGTCTGTACTATAGATGGAACTAGGGGGAGAGTTCCAACCAAAGTCACAATGCATATTGCAGCAAAAACAACTCATGCTATGGAATTGAGCAATAGAGCAAGTTAAAGTGTAGTGGAAGCACTTTGGGCCTGATGAAGCTACATGGGAGATGACTAATCAAATTCATGCATTATATCCTTCTTTATTTTCTAGTTCAACCAAATGAGTTTTTGGTGTGTGTGTGTTTATTTTTCTATTGTAAATATTGCATCGAGTTGTGTTATAAAGCTCCAATAAGCATTATGTTTTTTTTTCAGTGGTTTGCTATAAATGTGTCATAGAACATTGAGGAAAGTGTTCCCCCAAGGGGGAGGGGTTTGTAACAATCCCAGGTTGATTTTCCATGTAAATCGAAGCACATTATAAAGGAAAAAATATGACCAAGGTCATGCAAAACGTATTCCAAGCCGAATGAAGGTAAAAACATTAAAGTGGGTATCACTTATGGTTAATTAATGGATATAGAAATTGGCATTGGAATTTGAAAAATTAAAAGGACAATAAACGAAAATTAATTAAATAAATAAAGGAAAATAAGATGAAATGAAGATAAAGATACAATAATATGCATGCAAGGGGAATTAGAGAGAAAACAAGGAAAATGAAAGAAAAAAGGAAAAGGAAAGGAAGATACACCAAAAATCAATGATAAAAAACCATATAAGAAATAGTTGATGACTTTTGTTTAGTTTCAAATTTGGAAAGATTTAGTTTTGCTAAGGAATAAATCATACTCCAAAAGAGAGAGAGAGAGAAGGAAGGACACAAACTAGTGAAGGACTAGCAAAGGAAAGAAAGGGAGCACAAGGAGAAGATTGGAAGAGAAACTACAACAGAAAGATTTTGTAGGTAACAGGTTGCATGTGTGATTTCCTTACTGGAAGTTAATTGCATGGTGCATGTGTTTGGTTTACATGATTATTTTGTTGTCATTGGCATGGGATTTGACTAGATTGACAATGGTTATAGCCTTGCATTACATTTATTGGATAAACATGGACTTTTGGGATTCATTCTTGGTTGAGCTTTGGATTGCTGGAAGATTTTTTATTCAAGTGAGGTGGTCTCACGAAAATAACAAGGGTTGGGGGTGGATATGGTTTTCTTCGAGAAGCCCTTGATAGGTGGGTGAGAAAATAAATTCCTCTAGGTATGGTGAAGAAATTCTGAGGCATCAAAGCTTGCATTATTTTGGTGATTTCTGGAACAATTTAGGTGAAACCGTTGTGGTTGAGGTTGAGGTGGTTTAGCCTATGGAAGCCCTAGTTGGTTTTGTTTTGGTTTATCCCATTAGATCCCACATTCATTCTTGGAATATGACATGAGGGTGATTAGCTGAAAGAGAGATTTTGTTTATCCCAATCTATGGTCGGGTGGTACGTGGAAGTCCTTGGCTTGGTTGGATTTTTTCATATATTTTTATGTGTTATTTCTTATTGAGATCAATGAGCACATGTATCGGTATTTTTTTGATGTTATGACTGGCTTTTCATGGCTTCATTCTAGTTAATTGATGGTTATAGGCATGGTTAAGTGATGTGCTCTTGTTATGGATCTTGTTCATGATTCGATAAGTTAGTGAATGGTTATATGAATTTATGATCAAATAAGTGTTGTTGCAACTAACTTGAGAGGGAAGTAAGACTTATTAATGATTCTTTAATGGAATTAATGAGACAATGATCAAATATGAATTCATGACTTGTAACTACTATGTTTACCATATGTTCGTCTAAATTTTTATCATGTGTTTGCCATTTTGAGGAAATATTTGAGCCTAAGTATCATTTATGCATACTTGTGATCATCTTAGACTTGATTATGAAAATTTTTGGGCAGTGGCCTACAGGCTAGCCCTGAAATTGTGGTAGTGAATCTACAGAACTAGGCACAAATATGGGGAATTTCGGTTGTAGTCGCATGGAGGATGGATTGTGCGTGCAACTGGAGCCTTATAGCCACATGGAAGGCTTGGCATGAGTGCATTTGGGCTGTGAAGTAAGTCAAAAAGGTAGTTTCAGTCCAGGAAAAGATGATCAGTGTATGTTTTTTGACATTTGGGTGATCAGGTGTTCCTAAACATTGCAGTAAAGTTAAAAGGTATTAAGCTCCACTTCCATAACTAAAACTTGGTTGTTGGGTCATGCATAGTAACTATCAGCTCATGCTTACCCTAGAGAGCTTGTAAAATTGAGTAAATGCGGGGTGGGGTGTTACAGTTTTTGTGATAAAGAACAAAAACCCCGACACCCAACACCCGAGACATTAGTTGATGAGGAGTGAATCTCTTATTTGATGATTTTTTAGTACCATGACATAACTTGTACCAAGGCTTTAAAATGTTAAGGTGTTATCCAAATTCCCTGAAACCCTAATTAATGACACTCAAATCACCAGGTATCCTGTCTCTCGATCCTTGAAATTCAATTTCCAAATGTATTCTTCTATATAGAATCAAAAATAAAATTTATGTTTGTGTGTTAGAAAAAAATATCCCCGGTACCCTGACACTCGACACCCGATAGGTATAGAAACATAATTTAGTTAACAATAGTTATTTTTGTCTATCGATACATATCATATGAGAATTTTATGTTAGTGTTTTGTGAGTGTAGTGGTGGATTGATATCTTGATACGCTAAGACCTAATAGATAGGAGTGTTTATTCACGAGGAAACATATGTAAAGAAACATTCTATCTATATTGGGACAAAAGTATAATGGGGAACTTGTGAGTTGAGCTAAGTGTTGATGCCTCAATGGGCCAACATCCACACATATCAAATAATAGAACATGATTTCACTGAGAGGCATTCTCCAACCCGGTATCGGCGTAGATGTCAAGCGTAAATGTTTAACATTTAACATTTAACAAATTTGATCTAATGTCAGTGTCTACCCTAATTAATAATCAATATAGAGGTAGATTTGTAGGGATAAATGTTTAACATTTAACATTTATATGTGGGCTCAATTAAAAAATAATAAAATATTAAAATTAATATAGAGCTGAGTATGGTGGAGATGTTGTAGTGTAAACATTTAAATTTTGGATCAATTAATAATAAAAAATTAAAACTTAATAAAAAAAATAAAATTCAATTTTTTATACTATAATTTTTTTTTGCTAACCCCTCCAACTCAAGTTAGAGATTATGCTCTAGGAAAAATTGCATAAATAAGTATAAGTTACATTAGTCAATGATAAATTAATAATGGTTGATAAAAAAATCATCGTATAGGTAGTAACTAATAAACTGAGATGTGAAGTGGATAATTAAATTTCTTGTTCAAGAAGAAAAACTTGCATAAATTTTGGTGGGTAGTAAAAGTCTACACATTTACAATTTTACTTCTACATAAGTAAAGAAAAAATAAATAAAGGTGGGAAGTAACTCCTCTAAGTATATTTTTTACATCATATTCCTATCCATTTTTTATGCAAAAACTTGCTTAAATTATGGTGGGAAATAATTGATGGTAGATATGTTATTTACTTGAGTACAAGTCATTTTCAAGCATCATATTTTTGGACCGTTTTCCTGCAAAGATTAAGAATAAAAAATCACTACACAAATATTTAAAAATCATGCATGAATATTGCAATCTATCCATAAATCATGGTATAAAACATGTAACCAGTTATCCACATGGTATTATAAAGCCTTCAGTTATGGTCCAATCAAATGTTTGAAAAATAGTTTTTTTAATAATATTGAAAAGAAATATTTATTTTCAAAGTTAAACACTATAATTTTCATTAGTCAATGTTAATCTAATAGTGATCAACAAACAAATTGATTGTTTGAGTTATTCCTTGGTAGGAACTAATAATGATTCCATAACCATATTTAAACTTAATTAATAAGCACATAAAAACTTAAAGCTTACAATAAAGTTACAATATAACAAATTTCTTAACCATGGATATCCACCCCTTTATTAACCAGTAAATAGGTTTTTTTTGTTACAATACCATGGCTTATCAATACCACATACTGAAAAACCACAACTCATTTCACAGTAAAAAAATAAAATGTGAAATATTTTAGACAATACATATACTATTCATTACATAGAGTGAAAATTCTCTATCATATAGATGGATGGAGGGAAACAGAGAAAGAGGGGGGGGGAGAGGAGAGAGGGAGGGAGACAGTGACAAAGCTAGAGGGCAGAAAGAGAGATAGTGATTTGTTGGGGAGAGAGAGAGGGAGGGAGAGGAATGCAGAGAGAGAGGAGTGGAGGGAGAGGGTGGGAGAGAAAGATGGAGTTGGAAGGGGGGTGAGAGGGAGTGAAGAACAAAGATGTAAAGGGACGGAGGTAGAGAGAGACAGGGTGACAAGGTAGAGATGGAGAGAGAGGGAGAGGGAGAGAGGATAGGAGGGAAGATAGAGAGGAGAGGTAAGAGAGAGGGAGAGAAAGGGAAGAGAGAGGAGGGAATATAGAGATGGAGGGGGGAGAGAGAGAAGGAGAGAGGGATGGAGATGGCGATAGAGTTGGAGGGTAGAGAGAGAGAGAGCTGGGGGGGTGAGAGAGAAGGAGAGGGATGGAGAGAGTAGAGGAGCGAAGAGAGAGAGAGATAGGGAGAGATAGATCCAACCTTGATATGGTATGTGTATATAAAAACCAACCTAGATTCATCTTAACCCTGGATCTATCAAGCGTGGATAGACATCAAATCTCTTTTTACTTTAAATGAGATTTGCATCTGAAGAGATTTGATCCCTCTTTACGCTTGATAGATATGGTGTTAAGATAGATTTAAGCTAGTGTTATTTTGATTGAAGGGAATTGATTATTGTAAGTTAATAAAAGATCTATAGGCACTATGAACATGTAGTAAAAGATATAAATGACGAAAGTTTTGTTAAAACAAAGATAATGAGCCTAACAAAGATCCTAATCACATCTATATTTTTTCACTTGTACTTTTCTAATACTTCAATACAAATATTTTTTTTATTATTATTTTTTAAGATAATGTTATTTAACCTAACAACATCTCTCAATTTATTCTAAAATGTCTCTAGACAATAAATTAACTTGAATTTATCTTATCTTCAAATTTAAATATTAAAACACAAATATCTTAAAATACAAACTTTAAAAAATAAAAAATTATCATCATTTAATAAATATAAAATTTAAATTACTATTAAATAAATAAATCATATTTAATATTAAGTTTATTACGTCGTAAGACGTTCTTATTTGAAAACAACTCACCTAGGTGCCACTGTGTCAATGTCTGAGCCATTGGATCAAATGTTAGATGATTGAAATGTTTTAGGCCATTAGATTCACAAGTAAAAGTTTCATATATTTTTTTATAATGTTAGTTTTTTTTTTTAAAGTGATTGAATTTAGGTTTTGGTGACTTTGTCAAATTACACAAAAATCAAAATAAAAGTAAATTAAATAAGAATATTGACATATTGTAATGAACATTTTAACTAGGTCAAATAAAAAATAAACATAATACTAAACTATAAAAACAACCCATGGTATTGACTCATGGTATTCATGTGGAATGTGGTTTATTAAAGGGGGGAATTAAGATGGTCTAACTCTAGATCTACCAAGAGCCAAGAGGGATCAAATGTCTTGATATGCAAATGTCATTGATCCCTCTCATCAAGAATATATATCTAAACTAATTATTTAATAAAATTATTTACTAAACTATAAAAACAACCCATGGTATTGACTCATGGTATTCATGTGGAATGTGGTTTAACTAAAGGGGGAAATTAAAATAGCCTAACTCTGGATCTAACAAGAGCCAAGAGGGATCAAATGTCTTGATATGCAAACCTCATTGATCCCTCTCATCAATAATATAGATCTAAACTAATTATTTAATAAAAATATTTTTTAATGTTTATAACCATTATTCTCTTAAAATTTCACTTAATAAAATGTATCTAAATTTTTATACATCCAAATTTACATAGTTTTTCTTGTTCTATATTATTTTTGTTACAACTATTTTATTATTAATATTTCACATTTCTTAAATAACACTAAATTTACCTTTAATTACTTAATTGTAATAGTTTGTAACTACATACATACTCTTTCTTCCGTTCAAAAAAAACTATATACATATCTTTGATTACCTAATTTTAGCTTAAAAAATCTTACATGTTTTTTACTTTATAATCATAAAAAAATTTCATATTATATAATGTCAAACTTACTCAACTTTTTATTCTTAAATTTTAAACAATGTTTCTCACTACATAATTTTAGCTTTTATAAATTTTTTTTTTAATTTTCAATTCCAAACAAAACTTACAAAAGAAAAAACCCACTTAGTCCATATTGTAGATTATAGTTTTACAAAATTGACACTATGTGATTAACAATAGAGTAAGTTGATACAACCTTAAGTAGGTTTTTTACAATTTTTATCATAACCTTTCCCTCCATCCAATATATAACGTAGAGCCTTCTCAAGAGAGAGTATATTCTAGTTTATAACTTGATCCACAATCAAAGAAAATGGCTAGGGATTTCACAAGTTATTATTTTATAACTTGATCCATAATAAAAGAAAATGGCTAGGGATGTCACAAGTTATCATTCACACAATGATGTATTATTTCTAACAATAACCACTCAATTTACTCTCCAATTTTTGAAACCCCCACCCATGCTGGGGAGATCACACTGTAAAATCAAATGTTCCTCTGGATTTTTGAAGGGGTTCATAAACAAAATAGACAACAAGAAAGTCAATATTGTGGTATGATAACTAATTTTTGAATCATTGTGACAAACAAAACATCGCATTAGCTCACATAATATATATAATGCTATAAGGATCTAAGATGATAACAAAGTTTTGAATCATGATAACTAGGTGAAAACCAAAACTAAGTTGTAGCCACAAGAAAAAAATCACAACTCATAGAATATATCCAAGGTTGCAATGAACCTCATACATTGTGATGGACCTCATGGGAATTTTAGTGCACATAGAACACTACCTGAATAATTCTATACTCTTGATCAATTTAGAATAACCTAGGATGTGTGAAATATTTTAATAAGATAAACAAAATAGACACCAGGAAAGTCAATATTGTGGTATAATAACTGATTTTTGAATCATTGTGACAAAAAAACATCAAATTAGCTCACATATTATATATAATGCTATAAGGATCTAAGATGATAACAAAGTTTTGAATGATGATAAGTAGGTGAAAACCAAAACTAAGTTGTAGCCACAAGCAAAAAATCAAAAAATTCACAGAATATATCCATGGCTGCAATGAACCCCATACATTTTGATGGAGCTCATGGGAATTTTAGTGCACATAGAACACCACCCTAATAATTCTATACTCTTGATCAATTTAGAATAACCTAGGATGTGTAAAATATTTTAATAATAAACTAGATTTGTAATTATGAAATATAAAAATATAACTTAAATTTGTGAATTTACTTTGTATTTTTTTCTTACGTACATAGAGAAAGAATTAACCAAGCTTTACAAATTGATACTATGTGATTACACAGAGGTGTTTAGCAACCTGGCAGGTTTTACAATTTTTATCATAACCTTTCCCTCCATCCAATATATAATGTAGAGTCTTCTCAAGAGAGAGTATATTCTAGTTTATAACTTGATCCACAATCAAAGAAAATGGCTAGGGATTTCACAAGTTATTATTTTATAACTTGATCCATAATAAAAGAAAATGGCTAGGGATGTCACAAGTTATCATTCACACAATGATGTATTATTTCTAACAATAACCACTCAATTTACTCTCCAATTTTTGAAACCCCCACCCATGCTGGGGAGATCACACTGTAAAATCAAATGTTCCTCTGGATTTTTGAAGGGGTTCATAAACAAAATAGACAACAAGAAAGTCAATATTGTGGTATGATAACTAATTTTTGAATCATTGTGACAAACAAAACATCGCATTAGCTCACATAATATATATAATGCTATAAGGATCTAAGATGATAACAAAGTTTTGAATCATGATAACTAGGTGAAAACCAAAACTAAGTTGTAGCCACAAGAAAAAAATCACAACTCATAGAATATATCCAAGGTTGCAATGAACCTCATACATTGTGATGGACCTCATGGGAATTTTAGTGCACATAGAACACTACCTGAATAATTCTATACTCTTGATCAATTTAGAATAACCTAGGATGTGTGAAATATTTTAATAAGATAAACAAAATAGACACCAGGAAAGTCAATATTGTGGTATAATAACTGATTTTTGAATCATTGTGACAAAAAAACATCAAATTAGCTCACATATTATATATAATGCTATAAGGATCTAAGATGATAACAAAGTTTTGAATGATGATAAGTAGGTGAAAACCAAAACTAAGTTGTAGCCACAAGCAAAAAATCAAAAAATTCACAGAATATATCCATGGCTGCAATGAACCCCATACATTTTGATGGAGCTCATGGGAATTTTAGTGCACATAGAACACCACCCTAATAATTCTATACTCTTGATCAATTTAGAATAACCTAGGATGTGTAAAATATTTTAATAATAAACTAGATTTGTAATTATGAAATATAAAAATATAACTTAAATTTGTGAATTTACTTTGTATTTTTTTCTTACGTACATAGAGAAAGAATTAACCAAGTTTGGAGTTAAGAAAATAAACCATAACATAAGGAACAATATCTCCTTCCAAAAATTTCTCCATATTAAAATGACATTCACTTTATTTATACCAAGACTATTGTTATTCATATACAATTTCTGATAAGCATACAATTGGCGCTGAGATATGTAGATGAACTTGAAGTAAACTCTATTTTTGTTAGTAAAAATTCTCTTTATTTACATCTATGCTAGATAGATTGTACTTGAATGTATTTAAAATATCTTATTTGAGTTACATGTTGGATTATTAATCACCAAAGGATTTTCACCCTCAATTTCCTATTTCAATATCTATAACAAAATTTGTATATATGTGAACATATTATCTTAGTTTACATATATGTTTTCACCCCAAAATTCCTATTTCAAAATCTATAACAAATTTTGTTGGTTGATAACTCTTATCATCAATATATTTGAAACCTCCACGACTAGATTCCATGGAAGCAAAGTTTTCCTTTCATTCCTTCACGATGACTTGTTCTCTGCAACATATTATTTCTTCTAGGCTACTATTTCCTATACTATTGCCTTCTTATTTCTTATAGGCTACTCTTTCTTATGCTATTGGCTTACGACGTTTCTTTTGCAACATGCCAATGTGTCCATGTTTAAGTCATTGGATCAAATGTTAGACGATTGAAAGGTTTTAGGCCATTAGATTTACAAATTTTAAGTTTAAATGATGTTATTAAAAATTTGTTAGATTTAAATAAAATTTATAACATAAAATTAAACTCCACACAAACCAATTAATTTAAAATAAATGGATAAAAAACACTATAAAAAGAGAAAATAACTATTGGTCAAAATACAATAAAAAATAAAAATAATAAACTAAAATAATAATAAACTATAAAACAGCGCATGGTATTGACCCATGGTATTCATGTGGAATTAAAGGGGGGAATTAAGATAAGTATTTAAGTTTTAGTTTATTTAAAGGGGGGAATTAAGATAAGTATTTAGGTTTTGGTGACTTTTAAGTTAAAAGGATGTTATTAAAAATTTGTTAGATTTAAATAAAATTTATATCATAAAATTAAACTCCACACAAACCAATTAATTTAAATTGCATGGATAAAAAACACTATAAAAATGAAAATAACTATTTATGTATTTAAATATTACATTTTTGTGTCACAGTGCTCTCCAAAGTATGATAGAAATGTTGTTATGCCATGTTTAACATTTTGACTATGTCAAATTACACAAAAATAAAAATAAAAGTAAATTAAATAAAAAGATTGACATAATGTAATGAACACTTTAACTAGGTCAAAATACAATAAAAAATAAAAATAATAAAATAAAATAATAATAAACTATAAAAACAGCGCATGGGTCAATGGCCCATGGTATTAAGATGGCCTACATCAATATCAAGAGCCAAGAGAGATCAAATGTCTTGATATGCAAAGCTCTTTTAGAGTGAAAAGAGAATTGATCCATCTCATAAATAGTATAGATCTAAACTAATTATTTAATAAAATTATTTTTAAATGTTTATAACCATTATTCTTTTAAATTTTTACTTTATAGAATGCGTATAGATTTTCATACATCCAAATATACATATTTTTTCTTGTTCTAACAACTATTTTATTATTCCAAAAATACAAGGTTTTTCTTGTTATATATTATTTATGTTACAACTATTTTATTATTCATAAGTAGTATTTTTTAATATATAAACTAGTATTTGCACCAAACGTTGCAAATGAAAGACCGTAAGTGGATAGCATACTCAATACCATATAGAAGAGGAGTGTAGATAAAGGTAGATGTGATATGTAATGTTATCTAAAGGTGCACAAATTTTGCTCTAAAAAAACTATCAACAATATGCCTAGTTGTAAAAATCAACAATACTCCTAGCTATGAAGTATATATTTGTGCTCTTATGTGAAACATAAATTTAGTTTGCATGATATGATCAAGTATTTTTTAAGTTTTTGAATTTAATAATTTAATCTTTTGTACATTTCAACCTAGAAGTATATATATTTATATATATGTGTATGTGTGTGTGGGTTCTCTTAGTTGGAGCGTCAACAATATCCAAGAGGGGTCATGCTTGATAGTAAGTTTTGATACCATCATTACTCTATGTAGACATAGTGTCCCCATAATAAGAGATCATAAAAAATATGAACGAAATTTCTTTCATCTTCCACGACATTTTTCCATCATGTTGGAAATACCCTTCTTCTTCCACAGAGACTGCAACTTCATCGTGAGGTCACGGTGTTCTATGCATAACATCTTTCCCCATTTTAGGTCCTATAGTTTTACAAAACTGACACTATATGATTAACAATAGAGTAAGTTGAGACAACCCTAAGGGGATTTTTGTACAAGTTTCACCATAACCTTTCCATCTATCCAATATATATTCTAGAGTCTTCTGAAGAGAGAGTATATTATAGTTTATAACCTGATCCGCAATCAAAGAAAATGGCTAGGGATTTCACAAGTTATTAGTTTATAACTTGATCCACAATCAAATAAAATGGCTAGGGATGTCACAAGTAGTCATTCACACAGTGATGTATTGATATTATCAATTGAAATGGATCCTATTATATGCACAGTGATGCATTAAGATTCTCAGTTGAAATGGATCCTATTAGATGCATTGACAATTTCTAACAATAACCGCTCAATTTACTCTCGAGTTTTTGAAACCCACAATCAAAGAAAATGGCTATGGATTTCATAAGTTATTAGTATATAACTTGATACACAATCAAAGAAAATGGTGAGCGATGTCACAAGTTATCATTCGCATAGTGAAGTATTGACGTTCTTAGTTGAAATGGTGGCCAAGGACACTAAAACATTCAAAATAGGTATCTGTTATGCAATACATATTGACAACAAACCATTAAATAGTATAGATCTAAACTAGTTATTTAATAAAATTATTTTTAAATGTTTATAACCATTATTATTTTAAAATTTTACTTAATAGAATGCATCTAAATTTTCATACATCCAAATATACATATTTTTTCTTTGCTCTAATAACTATTTTATTATTCCAAAAATACATGGTTTTTTTTGTTATATATTATTTATCTTACAAATCGTTTTATTATTCATAAGTAGTATTTCTTAATATATAAACTAGTATTTGCGCCAAATGTTGCAAAGGAAACGTCCTAAGTCGATAGCATACTCAAAGTTAAATGGCGAAGAGTGCATGAAGGGTGTATTTTATATGTAATGTTATCTAAAAGGTGCACAATTTTTTCTCTAAAAAAACTATCAACAATATGCCTAGTTGTAAAAATCAACAATACTCCTAGCTATGAAGTATATATTTGTGCTCTTATGTGAAATATAAATTTATTTTGCATGATATGATCAAGTATTTTTTAAGTTTTTGAATTTAAAAATACTCTTTTGTACATTTCAACCTAGAAGTATATATATGTGTATGTGTGTGTGGGTGCTCTTATTTGAAGCATCAACAATATCCAAGAGGGGCCATGATTGATAGTAAGCTTTGATATCATCATTAATATATGTAGACATAGCATCCCCATAATAAAAGATCATAAAATAGATGAATGAAATTTCTTTCATCTTCCACGACATTTTTCCATCCTATTGGAAATACCCTTCTTCTTCCACATAGACTGCAAATTCATCATGAGGCCACTGTGTTCTATGCATAACATCTTTCCCCTTTTTAAGTCCTATAGTTATATAAAATTGACGCTTTTTTATTAACAATAGAGTAATTTGAGACAACCGTAAGGGGTTTCTTGTACAAGTTTTACCATAACCTTTCCATCCATCCAATATATATTCCAGAGTCTTCTAAAGAGAGTGTATATTCTAGTTTATAACCTGATCCACAATCAAAGAAAATGGCTAGGGATTTCACAAGTTATTATTTTATAATTTGATCCACAATCAAATAATATGGCTAGGGATGTCAGAATTTGTCATTCACACAATGATGTATTGATATTCTCATTTGAAATGGATCTTATTAGATGCGCAATGATGCATTGACATTCTCAGTTGAAATGGATCCTATTAGATGCATTGAAAATTTCTAACAATAACCGCTCAATTTACTCTCGATTTTTAGAAACCCACAATCAAAGAAAATGGCTACGGATTTCACAGGTTATTAGTTTATAACTTGATCCACAATCAAATAAAATGGCTAGCGATGTCACAATTTATAATTCGCATAGTGATGTATTGGCGTTCTCAGTTGAAATGGTGGCCAGGAACACTAAAATTTCAAAATAGATATTTGTTATGGCATCCATATTGTCTACAAACCATCCAAATTTTCCATGTTATACAACAATTTCTAATAATAACCGCTCAATTTACTCTCCAATTTTTTTTAACCCCCACCCAAGCTGGGGAGATCAGAGTGTAAAATCAAATGTTCCTGTGGTTTTTTTAAAGGGTTCATAAACAAAAGAGATAATGAGAAAGTCAATATTGTGGTATAATAATTTATTTTTGAATCATTGTGACAAACAAAACATCACATTAGCTCATAGAATATATCTAATTCTATAAGGATCTGAGATGATACCAAAGTTTTGAATCATGATAAATAGGTGACAACCAAAAATAAGATGTAGCCACAAGAAAAAATTCACAACAACTCATAGAATATATCCAAGGTTGCAATGAATCGCTTACATAGTGATGGACCTCATGGGAATTTTAGTGCACATAAAATACCACCCTAAAAATTATATACTCTTGATCAATTTAGAATAACCTAAGATTTATAGATTGGATGTCAAGGTGGGTGGTACAGTAATTGAGGATGCTTCTTAAAGGGTAAGGGAATTTATATACTCTATCCTTCCACCAAAGCTATAAAAGGAGAGACTTGTAGATTATAGTTTTAATAAATTGACACTATGTGATCAAGAATACGTTACAAACATAAGTAATAAGAGGAATGTACACGAGGGCCATGGTAATTAATTTTATTCTTTGTACTTTTTTTATTTAGAATAGTAATTTTTATTTGTTTTTTTTTAAATGAATATTGTTAAATGTATAATTGAGTAAAATGTATTAATTTTATATTCTAATTTTTAATATATTTATTTCAAAAATTCAAAGTATGGTGAGTTTTGTTTTATTAAGCTTTACTCTAGATGTGCACAGAATGAATCTATCTCATGTCCCAAACAAGATTCTTATTTCTCTTCTTATTCTAGCTTGCAGTAGTTGTTGCATATAGCAACATTTAGATATGATAAGAAAAATGTGATACTCTATTATAATTTTCTCTACAAATGTGATGGCAAGTGTTCCATAAATGTTGACAATCTCATGGTTAATGTAGTATAAGCTACATGAAAATTTAAATTCTTGTATAAAATATCAAGAAATCTATGTCCAATATCCAACACCATAGAGCAAGACATGTTCACCAATTCAACAATTGCTTACAAATCTCTCTCGGTGCTAGAGTTGTTTTCTCAATAAAATTGTTTGTTCTTCTCTTGATGAAAGCCATCGTTGTTGCATATAGCAGCATTTAGCTCTGATAAGAAAAGTGTGATAATGTGTTATGATTTTCTCTACAAATGTGTTGCATTTTTTTCTCAATAAACTTATTTTTACTTCTCTTAAGTGATGAAATCCATAGTTGCTTCATATAGGAGAATTTAGCTTTGATAATAAAATTGTGATACTGTGTTATAATTTTCTCTACAAATGTGTTGGAGTTTTTTCTTGCAATCAACTTGTTTTTACTACTCTTAAGTGATGAAATCCATCATGCATATAGGAGCATTTAGCCCTCATAAAAAAAGTGTGACACTATGTTATAATTTTCTCCTCAAATGTGATGGAAAGCCTGCCATGAATTTTGGCAATTTCATTGTTAATTTAATATAAGCTAAATATAAATTCATTTCTTCTGCACAAGATCAAGAAATCTATGTTGAGTAGCCAACACTAGAGAACAAGACATGTTCGCCAATTCCATAAATGCTACTGAATCTCTCTCGGTGTTAGAGTTATTTTCTCAATAGCCTTATTTCTACTTCTCTTGAAGTGATGAAAGCCACCTCTCCATACCTTTTTTACTATCTTCACAAAGAACAAAAGAAACCAAATTCATATCAGCAACACTGAAAAAACAAGAGCATGGTAGACACCAGGGAGATCACTGATCTTCTAAATATTTTCAAAGATCATGAAAAAATAATACATAGGTGACTCAATAGGAAGTCGTAAAGATTAAATATGGAGGAACTACACCAAAAATACCTTTGATTTTTAAGGTAGAAAATCACAATCTATTTCTTCATTCATGAGGCATTCATGTTGGCATGATCAGACAAGCTCTTTGACTTAATTTCAACATAGGCCTCATGATTTGTAAGGTTCAAGGAAGAAATATGGCAGTAAGATTTTACTGTAACATGGTCCTTGCCTTTTCTTCATATAATTATTTGTTAAATTAAGAATTATTTATTTAATGTATTCCAATAAATTAATTTTTTTTATTTTTAAATTAAATTAAAACAAACACACACACACACACACACACACACACATGTATATTCTCTTCAACTATATCTTATGAGTTTAGTATATTTTCAATAAAGAAGAGGCTTCAGAGTTTAAGAACTATATCTTAGATCTGAGCACATGATTCTATTAAAATTTATGAAACAAATTCAATTTTTACAACTTGTATGTTTTAATAGAAACAAATTTATTTTCTACAACTTGTATGTTAAAATATATGATTTTGGAAGTGATGATGGCTTCTTTAGACACTTGATTAGTATTGTGAAAGAAATTTGAGTATATCATTAGAGACTATGAATAGTTCGTGTAATAGTTGCATTACTTATAACAGAATTTAATATCCTTTATTTCTTATACATACCACCTAATCCATGAAAAACTGTAAGCATGTATGCAATGATATATGTTAATAATTTCAGTTTTATGTTGATGCCAACAGGCATGAATACTTTTCTAATTTTCAACGAGGTAGTCTTCAAAAGTTCCTAGCTCTATTTTAATTACATAAATGCGTTGAAAACAATCTGATAGTATTTACTTCAGTTGTTTTATGTGGACGTGTTGCAAGCTGACATATTGTGCCAAGAAGTTTTCTAGATCTTATCAGTTTAATATTTTTTCAATCAAGAAGAGGCTTCGGAGTTTAAGAACTGTATCTTTCTATTTGATAACTCTTATCATCAATATCTTTGAAGCCTCCATGATGTGATTCCATGGAAGCAAAATTTGACAGTCGTTCCTTCACGATGGCTCCTTCTCTACAACATCTTATTTATTTTAGGTTACTCTTTCCTATTATATTGCCTTAAGGCATTTCTTTTGCAACGTATGGTGCAATTTCTAGTTTAATTTTTTGATATTTAAAGAAAGAAATTATGTATAAATTTTATATCATAGATTTTAATACAATAGTATGCGATGACAAAACATACAAGATAATTTTATTGTCCATGGTCACTTGAGGTACCTTATAATGGAGTATACCAAACTTTTCAAAGCATCACTACATCAAATATCGTAGGCTTGAAAAGTATCTATGACAAAAATTTGTCCCATTTACTTGAAAATAGGTGAATATGATTCCAATTTTTTCTTTCCTACTTAAAAAACAAATATGGTTCTTTGCTTCTCTTTTCCCCTTAAAATTAGGTGAATATGGTTCCTTATTATATAGTGTGGTTATCCGTACTAAAAAAAATTATTAGAGTTTTGAAATAAGGAGAAATGCGATATTTTTAAATAATATAAAATATTTTTCTACCTAGAAATGTTATAGTAACAATTCACCTTTTGAATCTATTTTCCCCCTAAATGATAACCTTGTTGGAGGACATAATAGTTCCTCTCCACTTTAGAGTTGTCCTGACAAGTTGAGAATGTTATATTCAAGTTTAGGACCATTAAGGGTTTACCAAAAGAAATTAAAAAAAATATCGAATTCAGCCAAGGATTCCCTTATCCTATGTTGCTTTTGGAATTTACATCGAAAAGCTAGAAGAATGTTTGGAAGATGTAGGCAATGTTGGTGAGGATACATTACAATATTGGAAAGCAACTAAAAATCCTCTAAGGTGTATGCTCCAATATGAGTATGATTGTTAATACTAACAAAATTAAAGTCTTGATAATTAAATCCAAAATTATCATATATGATAAGAACTATTTAGAGAGTTTTTTCAATCAAATATCTTAGAATTGAAATGCAGGGTATGATTGTTAATACAAAAAAAAAATTAAAGTCAAGATAATTAAACCAAAAAAGATCATATATGATACTTACATATATGATAACAATTATTTATAGAAATTTCTTTCACTCAAATATCTTGGAATTGAAATTCATCACAACCTCAGTTGGAATTATAACATTGTGAAATTGAAAGATGTAAAGCTTATTATGGGTTCGAAAATAATTGTGAGTCCACAAATATTTAGATATGTCATAAAAATAAATAAAAAAATTCTTTTTGAAACTCTCATCACTTTTGTTATCTTATATAGATGTGAGGTTTGGGGTTGCATTGTTTCTAGATAGTAGTGGATAAAGATAGAATAGATCTAAAAGAATTTTATAACTTACAATGTCAAGTTTAAATGAAATACTCCATATCATATTCTCTTGATTGAAGCAAGTATTTCCGTCATTGAAAGGATGGTTATGACTAGGTAACATATGTATAAGAAGAAATTAAAAGACATGAAAGATAAAATGTTTCTTAAAATTGCTTCTAATTCTAGTCAAAACTGCTACATTTAACTCAAAAAGGAATAACATATGGATTCCAAATATTACTAAACCTTGGTTACACCATTAAAAATAAAAAATAAAATATCATTTTACATAATACATTTTATATAATAAAACCAATATTTAAAATATTATCACTTCAAAATTTAAAAAAAAAATTATACCATATTAAAGAATTTAAAGAATTTTAAAATTTTAAAAATTACATTAAAGAATTATGGAGAAAAATAAAACTAAAATATCAAGTAACTAACCAACCCCAATCTCTGCATCAGCAAATTTCATTGAATAAGCATCCGAAATCATTTTTTCAAAACTTCTACCAATACACGCATCTTTAAACAACACATAATATTTTGACACGTTATCTTTGAGAATAGGATTTGTTTAATTCTTCTCATTTATCTAATGTTCTAACACATTATCTGTCGTAATAGAATTTGTTTAATTCTCACTGCCAAACTTATTATTTTGTAAGACTATTTCTTTTTGATACAATTTGTTTAATTCTCACGGCCGAACTCATTATTTTGTAAGACCATTTCTTTTTGAGGTGGGTTTTTAATTTTACTCCAATTCAAGCACACGTTAACCATGTGAATTACTTTACACCCAAGCAATGAATCTTTAGTTTTTCTCTGCAACAAAGGGCTTTACTTTCAAAATTTTAAATTTGAACATATTTTTCATGGAATAACCTTGGAAGTTGTGATAACAAGTTAGTAACTGAGAACAAAACTAAACTATATGGTTCGGTTTGTGTATCTTTCTATTTGGGCCTCCATGTAACTCACACTAGCATAAGATAACTTGAACCAACGAAATTGTTATGCATGGTAGCTCTTTCAAAATAAATCTAATCTCTTGTTACACAGCAATATCAGTCACTTTGCTAACTGAAAACGTTTTCTCATATTTAAAAAAATTAAGTTTTCAGTTTCGTTCACAAGTTATCTTTTTCTCAATATCTTTAACTTCTAATAAATAATTATTCAAATATATATTTATTTTTTTCACTTATTTTAACTTATTTTTCTCTTTATTTTTTTTCACAAAAATATTTTAAGACAAAAACAATTTAACACAAAAATTATATTTAGGACAAAATTTTAAGACAAAACTTTATATTTAAGACAAAAACAGTTTGAGACAAAAATGTTGTAAAACAAAACTTTATATATAAAACAATGGCAGCTAAGATGAAACTCACTTAACACAATTAATAATTAAGACAAAGCCATATCATTTTAAGACAATATTATCTAACACCTGCAAAATTGACTCTGATAGTGCACCCTAAGTCCACCAGCTTGCAAGCTACTACTATCTCTCACCTATACCGACACTACTATTTCACTTACTATCCACGTTATCCTATATAAAGACAATGATTTGTTGGTCTCCTCGTTTTGGTGGAGTAGCGGAAAATAAAGAACACGACAAATTTTCCTCGTAAGATTTCTTGGACATCAATTCCTCTTTTGTCCCTTTGATCTGTGTTGATACGATTAGAGACAACTTGCTTTTCATTGCATTTGGCACTACTACACGGAGGGGACTTTTAAGACAATTTTTTTAAGACAAAAAAATTATTTTATCTTAAAATTTAGTTTTGTCTTAAAATTTTTGATACAAGGCGCTACTAAAAGAGCTAAAAGTAAAGGATTAGGGGTATGTCTTTATGTTGTTCATGGGTATTCAAGAAGCAGAGCAATGGAGGCCGACAACAGAGGTGCTTGGTGAGAGGAGTGAAAGAGTAACTTTTGTTGAACATGGATAGGCAGTAACATAGTTGGAGTACTTTTCAAGATCTCCATCAATTGTGTCTTAATCTATTTTTTTTACCGTTTCATTTATTTTGAAAGATAATTTTATTTGTTGGTTGCTACTATCAATACATTGTTGTGATGAAACTTATCAATGTCATCAACAACCTAAATTAGATTGACTTGAAGGATGGTAGAGGAAAATTACAAAATATACTTTGGCAGACAATATGCCTACTTGAAAATCTCTATAAAAAATTTTGCGAGAAGTAAACGCTGAGTATAAAAGATAGGATTCTGGAAGAAATAGTCACAAAATTCACAAGGGCGATAATTTTGGCTGCAATTGTCAAGGTAGATGGATTAAATGCAGCCTTTATTGGTGTTGTTGTGTGCAATGCATCTAAGCATAATAATATGATATAGATTCATTTTTTATCCTCATTTTGGATGATATCGGGGATCTCTACTATTTTTTTCATTTCAAGGTACACTAATAACAGTTTATTTTCCATTCTAGTTGTTAGTCTACTCTGTGGTATATCTGAGACACACTAGATGGTTTCTTACGTGTTATTTCTTCTTAACCTTTGCTCTTGTGGATATTCCTGCTCCTCTTATTTGGGATTGGTCGATCAGGGGATTTCCGAGTATCTTAGCTACTACCTGTTGGTTTTCTCTATGGTCTATTCGAGACACATTTGTTGGTTGTTTTATGTGGTATTTATTTTGAACCTTTGCTCCTATGGTTTATCATGCTCCTCTCTGGTTTGGGATTGGTCGATAGAAGGATTTATGAGGATCTTTACTGCTACGTAAGTGCATTCATTTTTTTTGGTGGAGTTGGTAACATATTTGAATTTTGAATTTGATCATGAAGGAGTATCTTTGGGTCATTAATTGGTCTGGGGGAATTTTTTTTCCAAGATGGTCATTGATTAGATGAGGTACATTCCATAAATAGTTTTCACTGTCATTGAATATTTTTGTCGATTGTGTGCTTGATGATATTTTCCGAAGGGCATTGGTCGACGATGATTGGCTAGTCTATTGTATTTGAATGGGTGTCCTAGTGGATTGAGATAGTGACAAACTATATCATGTGGGGTCAATAATTGATAAGTGACATTAATTTACCTTGTTTACATAATTTATTGAGGTTTTTTTAGACACTACTACATATGGTATTTTTTAGTAATGCTCTCTAATTTGGTGCACATATAGGCGGGATTGGAGAGTGTCGGAAATGTCTGTTGTACAACTATACTTTACATATATCGATAGAATGTCAATTAATACTGATGTAAACTAGAGCAATGATGTGCCATTACTCGATGTGTTGGTACATGCATCTATTAAGGCGAAGATTCATGGCTACCCCAAGTCGGGTTACTAGTCCTTTGGGACATCTCTTGTACATGAAAATATACACATGGTTTTGAATGTTTCGGTATCCCCACTGGTTATTGAAGCCTAATGTGGTAATCCACAGAAATTTTTTTTCCATCATTTGTAGAAAAACAAGGTAGTTAAGGTTGATCAAGATTATTAGAAAGTCTTTTTTGGTTCCGATGTTTTCCAGGACTAGGTGGTAGGATTACAACAACGGGCTTTGATGTGTAAGTTGTTTTATCTGTGAATGGATGGCTCTTAGATGGAATCCTTTTTTAAAGAACATTGGTACCCTATTCTTAAGTACTCTCTTATTTTCAACATTTTATACAATTATTGGTTGTAATGCACTTTATTAATGATGAAAATGTTGCGAAGATTTTGGGATCATATTGGGTTCTTAGCCATGGTTTCCTCTCTTTACATCACTAGCATGTGGACTTTGTTCCATTACTAGAATTGCCACAAAAGAAAATGGTTCTGAGCTAAACTCACTGGTTTACCCCTCATATTATGATCATGTGAATCACTAATGATGATCAACAATTCCATAGGTAAATTTTCTTTCGTGGAGGAAGCAAGCCTCTTACATAGAGATAAACATATCACATGGCTTTTGATGGTGGTGGAATTTGTTGTTGACCTTCGAGTAGAGGAGGAGCTCAATTAGGGTGGCTTATCTACTAGGCAGCAGATTAACTATTGCGAAATTCCTTTTCACTACCTAAGTTGTCATAATGTTGGACATTTTATTGCCGAGTGCCCATGAAGATTTGGAAATCGGTGACATGGAATATCAGAGACCGTTTGTGATGGGGGTCATCCATTGACATCTATAAACTTTCTGATGACTCAGGAGATTGGTCAACACTCTCTCTGAGGTAAGCTTAAAATCACACCACCTATGAAATGTCGTCAACAACATATTCGTAATGATTTGGTATCGAGTGTTGTTTCTCTTTGTAATTATACTTTTTTTCCTTTACGTATTATTTCTCCACATATTGAGTTGTCACATTCTGATTGTATTAAACATTCTTCATTGTTATCTGTACCAGAAATTTCTCCCTCTTTGGAAAATTTGGAATCTACCCACACTCTATCTTTTGATGCAATGGGACGACCTCCACTATTCATGACTCATTAACTGTTAGCCCTGACCCTACTCACATTCAATTTGGGACTTTTTCTGGGGACCTTTATCCTACTAATTAAGTGGGGAGTGATATCAAGTTTCTTTTCCTTCACCCTGATATCCATCCAGAGAACTTGTTGATTCATTCATTCTCCTCTCCTAATATCTTTATTAGTACTAATTATCTTCATGATCTGACCATTAGGAAGAAATGATGTTCGAAACCTTTTAATAATTCAAATGGAGCTAATACTAAACTTCACATATTTCTGCAACATTGGATCTCGATACATCACCTTATTTTTTTTCTTTCTCTCCTATTCAGGCCCTTAGAGATTATTTTCCCAATTATTAGGGTTTACCATGATAATGATGTCCTTAAACATTAGGAGCTTGGGGAGTTCCTGAAAAATCCTCTTACTCCAACATTTGACTGTGGTTAATCACCCATCTATTATCCTTTTACAAGATATGATGATGATTGGAGACAAGACTTAGCCCATTCTCCTCCACATTTGTCTCGAACGACGGGTATGTGTGGTGGATGGTTTGGGTTTATCTTTTGGTATTGCATATTTTTGGGATCCTAAGGTCATGAATTTTCTTGTCTATAAATACTTTTCAGGTGTCCTTCTACCTGGTTTCATCAGGGGCTCGAAGGACAGATTTAATATTATAAATATATATGCGTCATATTCTTCCAAGATTAATTGGAATCCTATGGCCTCTTAAAGATGGGTCCCCTTATCTTGGCGGGGTATTTGAACCTCATCATTGAAGATAATGAGGGTTGGGGGTATTATTGCAGAGTGCACCCCTTGGCGGGGTAATTCAATGATCGTTTTGGCAGGAACCACTTAGGGTATATTTTTTTGGCTCTCTTTATTCCAACATGGAGAAATCGTTGGGCTAGGTCCATAGGAATCACTAAGAGACTTGATTGTTTCATTCTTCACGAAAATTTGGTGGAATTCTTGGTTATGTTAATTATTTGGCTATTCCATCCCAAGTTTTTTACCATTACCCTATCATACTCTAGTGGCAGGCAGATGGGGATTGGGGTGGTCTCACGTTCAAATTTAATTAACACTACTTAAAATTTCTTGAATTTGATTCATTAGTGCGTACCTTTTGGGCACTAGGATCAAATCCCTTGATCACATATTCTTTGGAAATTATTGGGATTAATTTGAGGGCTCTTAAAAATTCTTTCAGTAACTGGATTCAGATTAAAAAGAGGAAGCATATTAACAAAATTTTGGCTATTGATAAAAAAAACTTGGTACATTGGTTTATCCTTCACATGCATGTTATTTCTCGTTGGCACATCAATTATTAGATGTGGATATAGAAAAGAGGAAGAATGATATTTTGCGATTATAAGAGGAGGAGTGAAGACTAAAAATTCATGCTCTCTGTGTATCGGGAGGAGACAAGAATACAAAATTATTTCATAATTATGCAACGAAGAGCCTCAAGGAGAAATCCAGATGGGAAATTCAATATATTAATGGTAATTTATCATCTCATTTTCTTGACATCTAGGTTGAGGCATTGAGATATTTTTTCAATCAATATAGGGCTAGAGTAGAGGTGGATATTGTGCAACATATGGGGATCGTTGATTCATATCCGACTATGTTCGATGCCGACACAAATACTATGTTATTTCAACCCATTACAATGGAATAATTACAGGCTACGATGAAATCCTTTTCTTCTGATAAAATTCCTGGGTTTGATGGCTAGCCCATTGAATTATTTGTACACTCCCAAGATATTATGGGCATTGATATATTGGTTGTTGCAGAAGAATATCAAAATATTGGTTATATCCCTAGTGATATTAATTCCACTTTCATTACATTGATTCCTAAGGTTTCACATGCCTCAACATTTGTTTATTATAGGCATATCTATCTTTGCAACATCTTATAAAAAAATATTTCCAAAATCATTGCTAATAGGTTGAAACCTACATCGTTGGATGGTATCACCTATGAACAATTTTAGTTTCTTCGTCAAAGAAAAAATCAATATGTGGTCGTTATTGCACATGAGAATTTACATACCATCAAATATAAGAGTCTCAACACGATTATTATGAAGTTTTACCTACAAAAATATTTTGATTGTGTAGATTTGACCTTTGTTCGGCTGGTCCTACAAAAAATTGGCATTTCATTTCAAGTTTCAAAATGTATCATGGCATGTGTATCTACTATAAACTTTGTTGTATTGGTTAAAGGAATTCCTACATAATTGCTTTCTGCATCTCTGGGTCTTCGACAAGGATGCACCTTACCAACCCTTATTTTAATTCTTTTTATTGAGGGACTTAGCATATTTCTCTTACAGGCACATATGGACGTGTCATTGATAAGTATGTTTATTAATAGTCAAGTCAAGGTTACTCATCTTATTTTTGTCGATGACGTATTACTATTTGGTATATTATCTATTATGTAATGGAGACACATTTATGGTATTATTGACCTCTTTGGATTGGCCTTTGGAATCCTTATGAATAATACTAAATATCATATTATTTTTGCTTACCAATAAGATGCATCGGTACTAGAGATTTCTCATATTTTTGGTGTTATCTTTGCTGCATTGGATGCAGGTTTTGAATATCTTGGATTTATGATCAAACCTAACTTTTATGGAATTGAGGATTGGAGTTGGCTTATAGATAAATTCCACTGTAAAATTTTATCATGGGCACACAGGTGGCTTTCCCTGGGAGGCATACTTACTATTGTTAGAGTAGTCCTTTAGATCATCTCTGTATAGTGGCTTCATCTTTTCGATCTACCTAAGAATATCATTAAAAGGCTCTGATCCATCATCTATGATTTTATTTGGGATGGTAACTCTGATAAGCACATATATTATTTGGCTAGCATAGCAATTCTAACTCGGAGGAAAGAGCAAGAAGGATGGGTCATCCTTGATCTCGAGCCTATGAGTCGGCCATTACTTATGAAATATTTTTGGCGGGCTCTAGATGGTGATGGTCTCTATCATAACATCATCAAATCTAAATATCTCCAAATTAAATTAATGACATTGTGGATAAACGTTGTCGCACACAACCCACACAACATATCCTATATTTGGAGGAGATTTATGAAGGTTCGCCCATGGCTTATGAGAAATAGTCAATGGAAAATTGGAAAATACACAAACATTGAAATTGGATTAGATCCAATTTGTCTATTTATAGGTGATCACACCTTTCTGCTGGATCTTCTACGAAAAATCCAGAATTTGGGCATCACTATGTTAGTCAAATATTTATAGAAGACATATTTTCCAATCCCTATTGGCTCACAGCCTCTAAAATTGGCTTATATGGAGATCTTGAAGGTAGATGGAATATCTTTGTTTGATACCTTCCACATGTGAGCATATTTCTCACTGAAAATGAGGATAAATATATATTGAATGATAATTTGGTGATGGATCAAATAAAGGTAAGAGAGGCATACTTGTACATTTTTCCACTTATTCTTTCTTCCTCCAACAAATGGTTTATGCAAATATGGAAGTGGAAGATTTCAACAAAGCTACAGATATTTTCTTGGCTCATTTGGAAAAATAGAATCTTTACATGGGACAATATGTGTCGTAAAGGACAGAGTGGGCCTGGTTGTTATTTACTTTGTATGGAGGTGATGGAAGACCTGAATCATGTATTTCTTAAATTCTCCTTTGCAAAATCAATTTGGAATGGTGTATTTAAGATGTTGCATTTACAAGCGGATTGGAATTTCTCTTTTGTGGACGATTGTATTCGAGACTAGATTATTTAATATAAAATATCTAGACCACTTCCTATATACATTATGTGGGGAATTTGGAAAATTTGAAATTCATTCATCTTTGAGAAAAAATTTCCTAATATCTGAAATAGGTGTGTTTACATTGTGGCATATTAAAAGAAAGCATATTTTGGGGGGGGTAAACCTATTGTGAGACTGATTTCTCCTCCACTAAATTTAACACTCTTTCTACAGGGTTACTTTGATGTTACAACTAAGGATGGGATTTGTGGTTGTGGCACCTACATCATCATTCAGTCAGGAACTATGTAACATATATATTGGAATGGGGGTAATGGGTCAAATACACGAGCTAAAGTTCTAGCACTTTAGGGACTTCTTTTCTGTGCCTGTAGGTTTGGATTGGTACAAATGGAAGTCATTGGAGATTCAAAAGTGGTTGTGGAGTGGGTTTCTGATAGATCTTCTTTCTGCCCGTCACTCCTTTTCAACTAGTTGGGTAGAATTTAGAAAATCATGGAACACTTCATTGATCTAACAATTACACATAAACACTTCACTGATCTACCTTTTGTTATGTTACAAGACAAATTCTATGGAAATTAAAAATATGAGCATAGTGGAAATATTTCCATTCATTGAGAATTAGCTCATGTTTCTGCAACTCATGGACTGCCAGGTTACGATATGTTTTTTGACAAGAGGAATTTGTGGAACACTGATTATAAATACCTTTTTTATTTTGGGATTATTTTTGGTTAAGATATAAGTATTGGGATACTTTTTTAAACTGTGGAGGTATTTTGATGTAATTTTTTTTAGGCAATATAACATTCCAACTGAATGTGGATGGACATATGAGTAATGATATCTGTAAACAATTTTTTATATCTAATATAATACTGTTGCTTTTTTGTGGTGAAAAAAAAGGTAAAAGATTTATTTTAAGCCATTTTTTTAAAGACAATTTTGCCTTAAATTATTACAACGTGGATACAAGGTGCTAGTAAAAAGAGGGTAGTGGGTTTATTTTAAGATATTTTTTTTAAAAACAAAATTATTTATTCACAAATTATTAAGTGATAAGCTTAAAAATTGTTTGGATAAAATTATATGAAGAAGGGGTTCCTCTGTCAAACTCTTTGCAGAAGGGATTCCTCTGTCTGGTGAAAATGGAGGAGAAGCGAGCTCTCATAAGTGAAAATGAAGGAGAAGTGGGTTCAAAGAAAATACCAGAGGCGTTGTGTAGAAAAATAGCCCAAGCATCCTAGGAATGGGTTTCAACCACTACCAAAGATGTTGCACAGAGGGATGGTGCAAGCAATACGAAGATGGAGAAGGTGGGAAATACAAAAGCTTCAACGAAGGTGTTGCTATCAATCCAGTAAATTCTTTAGTTGTGGGATTTTGGTTTTTAGTCAAAGAATACTAGAGGTAACCACAAACCTACTTCGAACTCTAGGACCTAGCCTTCTTAGGGTTCAGAGAGGGCTCTCTCTTTTAAAGTTTAACTTTGTTTTAATTTGTGAATATTAGGTTGGCTATGAAAGTGCAATTTTGGTTTGGTTTTGTTGTATTTGGTGGGAAAAACTCACTTGGAGGGATAGATAGAGGGAAATATACTTGTCCATTGAGCTATGGAGTCTAAGTAAAGCTAACAGAACTGGGATCAAGGCCTAAAAGGTCAAATTTCTTCAGGGAAAGATAGATAACCCTTGGAGATCTTGGAAAATTGGTTTTTGAGATGGTATGATAGGGATAAAGGGAACTTAAGGATCCTTTGATCAGGAAAAGGGAAGTAGAAGATAGAGGTCAAATGGGAGAGGAAGCAATTAAGGGTTCCCTACACTGGAAATCAGAAGAAAACAAAGAAATGATAACTAGTTAAAAACAAGGTGCTATTAACATGTGTTGTAGTAATACTCCTAGTTATACATTCAGATTTAGAATTAAAACACAGATGTATGCATGAAACAAAAGAAGATAACAATGACAAGTTTAAGAGAGTACTTCACTCAAGATATCTTATCACAAGGATCCTGAAGTATGATGCCAAATAGGTGATCCAGTCTACTACTCAAAATCGAAATCCAAAGCCTTCAAGTCAACAAAATATCTATAGTGATCTCCAACAATTTTATTCCACACCAAAATACTTCAAAGAGTGAAGTATTATATAAAATGTTTTACAAAATATCCTAGATGACTTCTAGGAATTAACTTAGGAAAATTAAATATCTTACAACAATAATAGTGACATCTTGCTTAACAAATCAGCAAGTTGTCCTATTTTATTCAAAATAAATAGAAACTGTTTTAAGATAAGAAGCAGCTAACTGCTTATGTGTCCTCTTTTCTGGCCTTTTAGATATTTTCAGAATCTAACTTTCCTTCACTAATACTCTTTCTCGCTGATACTCTTTCTCACTGATACTCTTTCACTTTGGATACTCTTTAACCTTCAGTAAGATTGCTTTCTACTGTAAAAATCTGCTTTGACTGTGAAATCAACAGACATATTTTTTCTTCTTCATTTGTTTGCCTTTCTTTCTTCATAGCAAATCAGTTAATTCTTGCCACTCCTCATTTTTATGAATTCTAATATTCTTGAGTTTCCTAACATTCTCATCAGCCTCAGTGTACCTGGAAAATGTGGGCTTGATGAAAAATCAATGCTTGATCTCATACTGCAAATAAAATAAATCTTCAAAACCTTTCAACAATAATTTTCTTGTGGGTTTACCTTGACCTGTTGGTTTGTTCACCTGATCCTTGGCATGTTCTCTTATCTTTTTGTCATAATCATTCTGTGGCATTAACTTTTCATTAATAAGCATGATGTTAGGAAGTCCCTTTCGAGTTAAATTGGTGAATATAACCATGAATCTAGTGATGCTAGTATTCTTTTTCCTTTTGATCTTGTAAAATATCCTTTGTTTGAGGATGCTCACCTTGAGAAAGCTTGAGCTATTTCCTCAAGGCAGCTATGTCCTCATTTTTCTTTTTAACCAATGCTTCTACTGCTTTGATGTTTGTAGGATCATATCCTACCTGTAATACTAAATGTTCTAAGGCCTTTATCCTTAGATCGTTTGCATATAATGAAGCTTTATACATCTTCATTTGGTCTTACATATTATAGATGGTATTCTAAAGCCTATGAGCACTCATATCTTTTGTTGTAACTTTGGAATAGAGCATCTCTGAGATTTGCTTATGAAACTCAATCTGATCCAATTCATGGATTATGTTTGTAGCTACTTCCATATCAAATTTTTTATAGTCAGCCACTCTCTTTGGCACTGGTATTGTGGGCTGTAAGGCTGACATAATTAATTTTTTAGTTGAATAATCAAATGCTGATAGGAATCTGTTTTGGTTACTTGGCTTTTCTTCAAAAACTGAGAATATATTTCAGTTTTTATTTCCTCATTCTTTAATTTGATTTATTTGTATTTTTCTTTAATACCTAAATCCTTCTCCTTAGATGAATGTGAGGAAGAAGCCTCCATACTTTGTTTCCTTTCCATTATCTATGCATCTTCATTATTTAGTTGTTCTTGATTATGATTTGGCTCACTGATGATTACAGTGGCTACATTGGTCTCTCTCTGTGCAGTGTTGGTATTCAAGGGTTGTGTTTCTTCAACATCTATTGTTACTTTGCCTTTAGCTGTTGTATCTAGTTTTGGCCTCTTTTTGTAAATTATCTTAAACTTTGTCTCTATTGTAGTTTCTGCAGTATAAGTTCCTTCTTCTCTGAATCTCTTAGTAGATGTCTCTGGCCGTTTGGAAATTTCCAAAGGGTGGCTAGTATTCCTTTGGTTTATTGCCTTTAATAAAGTATTTTCAATCCACTCAATTTTATTAGCAAACTTTTCTATTTCTGGCTTTGACTCATGGATAAAGGATGTTAATTTACATTTTACCCTTAGTTTACTCAAGATCCCTTGTGGACCATAATTCCATGGGAAGCTTTCTTCTAATTTATATTCAAGTAGTTGACTTGCTGCTTCCTTTTCTGCATCTCTTTGATTACATATGAATGGCCCAATTTTATTTTTGACTTTAAATTGGGTCGTTTTCTTAGCTGCCATGAAATTAATTGAAGCTAAATTTAGGATCTACCTAATGTATTCTAAGGCAAAGATCCTCATTGATGGATGATTAGGTAACTTGTAAGGCAACAAGTTAGAACCAAAAACTCTGATTTCAGTGAATTTCTCATACAAATACCAATCACCTACTTTTCTCAGATGCTCTGGTAGCTGCAACATTTTCTTCATTTCCTCACTGATTCTAAGTTGCTCTGTTTTTGTCAAGATGGTGATCAATGGATGTAAAAACAACTCTACAAAATTTGAATAACTGAACTCTGAATAACTGAAATCTGAACCTTCTTTTCTGAGTATAGATGTCCAAAATATAACTGATAGAGGTTTTACTTCTATATCCAATCTTTGAAGTGAAATTGGAAGCTTTCTGATTGGAAGAATAGAAACAAGTGGAATAGATAGGAGGTATATCTGAATACTAATTCTAGCTGTAAATTTTTCAATTGACAGTGAATACTATCAGTAATAAAGCCAACATAGTCAAATATAATTGAAAGTGGCTGCTCTGCAGAAAATGTGGGCAAAAATCCCAAAATAGACTCATCAGTGTGCTCAAATGTGAAATACACAAGTATGAAGGAAAGCATGGAGATTACATGCCTTGATCCTTCAGGGAACTTGGAAATTGAATATGGAGGTTTTAATTTGGGAATTTCAAAATGCAGGGGCATGAATGTTTGAAAAATCATGAATCTTTTAGGAAATTCTAAGTTAATGTATAACTTTGTGAGGGCTTCAATAGACAATGGGACTGCTTGGGGGTCTAGTTGAAGCTGCAACATTTTGTTTATTGACTCTGCAGTGATGGTAAATAGGACCTCTTTATTTGCATTCACAATAGCTCTTTGTTCAGGAATGTGGTACTGGTGGCATAATTTGATAACTTCTTGACAAGGGTGAGTCGGGAAAACTACATATTTGGGTAAATTGGATTCCCAAATTTGAACTTCTTCATGATCATCTAAGGATTTTTCAAAACACCAGCTGTGGATATCCAATAGATTGAATTCAAATATAGGATTAGCTATTTTGCAGTCAATGTCAGCTAGGGGAATATGTTCAATATAAACAACTGGGGGATGTAATGGGTCGACTACAATTGCATTATTTGGAGTCATGGCAGGAGTAGCTTTAGGAGTTTTTGAACCCTAAGACTTGTTTACACTATTTTTTAGGCATTTTGTTGGCCTTTACAATTTTAAACTATTTGGAGAGGCAATTTTACTATAACAGAGGCTTGATTAGGAAATTTCAGCGAATAGACCATTCTTGAGATTTTATACTCAATTAGGTTTCTCAAATGAAGTTCTGAGGCTAAGAACTGGTCTAAAATAGAAAACAAGGGTTTTCTGAGTTTTTTTATTGAAAAATGGGCTAAAAATCTGTTAAAAAAAAGGATTTTCAAAAGATATAGGGAACCTGCAGAGGATTTCTGGTCTCTAGAGCTTGAAATTGATCATTAAAACTGTGAAAAGCTGATAAATTTCCTTGAAAATGGTGCGCAGCAGACTCTAAGGTTTCTGGGAAAATTTTTCCAGGTTTTGGCCTGCTTCTGGGACTTTTGGGAAAATTAATTTCTTGATTTCCTGAATTTCAAATGATTATCTTTCTTTTTACAAGGTTTGTTCAATTTAATTACAGGTTTAATCTCAGAATAATACATGTTTTGACACAGGTATCGGCTTTTAAAAGTGTTTCTTTAATCTCCTGGTCAAATTGATAACTTCAGTGGTTGAACTGGAGCGATATAGCTCCTCAGCAGTCTCTAACACAGTTGGGAGGGCAAAAACAATGGTTTAAACACAGCGGATAAATGAATTAACGTTTTAACCAAGGTTTTATTAAAACGTTTGAATTTGCATTGATCAGCATTGAATGCAAGTCACGATCAGGAAGGAAGCAGTTTTCAAATTACAAAGGCGTAGAAAACTGGTGGTTTATCGCGTGGGTTTTAAGTGGTAAACGGTTTTAATCAAAACCCATGCGATCGAATAAAAGAGGCCACGTGGAGTTGAGGGGTCAATGCGAAACTGTCTATTTCACGTGTCTTTTGTATTGGAGCAATCATACACTTTTTGTATGCAATTTGAATCTTCAACCGTCAAATCAAAAGGTTTGAAGCGAATGGTGAGGATTTGTTCGAGAGGTGCATTGAAAAGTAATGGTGGGACCGGGCTATTGTATGAGCAGAAGGGTTAATAATGCAGTGGGGCTTATAATATGTTCAAACCTTTTATGATATGGTTGAGGGGTAAAAAGGTATAAAACATATATGCAATGGTTTATTTATACACAGCGGCAGGATAAATAATGGTTTTATATGATAATGTTTTAATTAATATACAAAGGTGTGGGCTCAATATATATATATTTCTATAGTTTTCAACCATTTTCGATAGTTTAAAAACTATAGGGTGGGATATTTGAATAAAGATAAGATTTTTAGACACCAAAGGGCTTTATATATTGGGTTTTTCATTTACGCACATGGGATAATATACTTTGGTCAAAAGTTTATAATAGTGGGTTTTTGGGATATTTAGATATAATGAAATTAATAATTAGGAAAGGGTATTTCTTAGGGATTTAATAAAATATGTTAAAATTTAATATGAAAGGGTAATGTAATGTAAAAAGAAATACATATTATCTCTAAGTATAGTATAAATTTAAACATTTCTCATCTTTATATTTCTTTCAATAATACTTAGGATAAATGTGATTTTGTGGGTTTTTATGAATGCTTATGAAGGGATGAAGTTAATTATTCTAGGGTTACAATTTTACTCAGTAAGAGTGTGTTTTTCATTAGGAAAAGGGGGTTTTAATACATGAATTAACGGTGAATGATTATAAATGAGGATTTAGCATAAGAACTCAATATTTTTAACTAACCAGTCATAGAGCCTTGGGTCTGATCCCAAAAAAAGTGAGAAATTCTCTGAGCCTATTTGACTGATAGCTTAGAATACTGAATAATCATGGGGGAGGGGAAATTAGTGATTTTTCCCGATTATGTATTATTTACATGATTTCTCCACTGATTTCTACCTACCCAACTTTTATTTCTAACATTTTTTCTTCATTTTGAAGGTGCATTTAGGCTTGCAAGCTTAAAATAATTTCTTTCAAAGCATAAAAATATCTAAATCTATCTTATTCCATCTGAGGGATCAGATTAAATTGTTGAGCTCCTCATTATTCTCTACCTATCTACTGATTTGTCAAGTTTAAATTGTTTGACAAATATTTATTCTCTATCTAAAACATGAAATTGAACACATGAAAAGATAAGATTAAAATGTTTAACTGATCATGGATTATGGCATTTATTGAAACTCTACACATAATCATTATTCTTGCAGTAAAATTAAAAGTAGTGGCATTTGGATTTGCTCACTTTCAGGTCTTATTTCTTTTTATTTTCTGGTATATATTTTTCTAAGTCCTTTGATTTTTCTTTTAGGACTTTTGACCCTCTTTTTGACTTTTTATTATTTTTCATTTTTTCAAAATATGGGAAAACAACTTGCAGAAAGCAACGTATGTACATATTTTCAAGACTTATCAAAGTTAATTCAAAATTTTATGAACCCTGTTATTATAGGACCCTAACAATGGCTCCACATGGGGATGACATTTCCCTGTGAAATATCAAGAACTCTGAGACTACTAGCCTTTGAAATTAGACTCTGATGACCATGTAAATGTCTTCTGATATCTGCAACTTATTCATATTTATGATATTTACTTTTCAAAGCTTAGGGCCTTCTCTTCGAGATTCAAATTTGCTAAGGAAACATCCAATCCAATCTAAACTTTGCAATGTATATGTACAATGATAAAATTGAATAAAAACTAACTATTGCTTAACTTAGGTTAGTAGTAGTGCTTCAACATTCTGCCATTAACTGGTCCTTCTTGCAGATCTATTCCATCCAATTCTTGCAAAAGTAAATCATTATTACCTCAATATCCATAAATTACATAAGGCCCTTTCCATAGAAAATCAAATTTTCCATTTTTTCCTTTGTCTTCTCTTCTAGAATCCCATTTTAACACTTTATCTCCTATGTAAAATCATCCTCTTTAGTCTTTTTATCATAGATTTTCTTGATCTTATCCTCAATGACTTGAGATTTCATATAAACTTCTTCCGTTGTTTGTTTCAAGTGAATAGTTTTATTTATCCTTCTTTGGATGCCATTAGTTTCAACCTGTAATTCTTGGATGATTTTCATCACTGGTACATCTAGGGAGAAAGAAAAAACAACATCCATTCCATAAACTAGTTGGTAAGGTGAAGTAACAATGGATTTTTTAGTAGTAAGTCTATCTGCCCATAAGACATTGACTAACTTCTTATGCCAAGTCTTTTTATTGTCCTCAAGTAATTTTTTGATGATATTTACTAGGCTTTTGTTTGAGGATTTAGCTAGGCCATTACCTTGGTGGTAATATGCAGTGGAATGTCCTAAGGTAATGTGGTATTTGTGGTAAAATTCAATCATTTTCTTGGATTTGAATGTTAATGCATTGTCAGTAATTATTTTTTGAGGGCACCCAAATCTTGAAAGGATTTTGTTTTCTAGGAAGGAAATAATGATAATATCAGTGGATTGTCTGGAAGGTATGGCTTCAATCCACTTGGTAAAATAATCAGTGGTTGTCAAAATCCACTTATGTTGGCCTGAAGAGGGAGGGTGAATTTCACCAATGAAGTCTAAACCCCATTGTTGAAATGGCATTTCAGTTGAAATAGGTTTTAAAGGGAGGGGTAATAATTTCTTCTTACCCTCCAAAATTTGGCATTTATGACATGAAGTAACATATTTTTTGACATCAGAAAACAAGGTAGGCCAGTAAAAAACAACTCTCAAAATCTTGTCTGTAGTAGTTTTCTAGTATAAACGTCCTCCACAATCACCTGCATGAAATTCTTCAATTATTTTGTCAACTTCTTCCTTTAGTAAAAAATTTAATAAAATCCCACTATGATCTCTCCAAAAAAGTACATTATCTAAGATACAAAATCTTACTACTTTAAGTTTTACAAATCTACCTTTGGTTCTTGACAATCCAAGAAGAGCTTGTAAGTTTTGGAGTACAAATATGATATATGTATACCAAGGTGAGTGTGAAAAGGATTCACTGATCGATTGAGTCACCATCTCTTCCTGATCATCTACTTGAGCAATAAAATTTATATCTAGGGCATTACAATTGGATTCAGCCATAAGTTTGGCTAATCCTTACCTTTAATGAGCTTGGTGGGTTTTATCTCTATGTCATATTCCAAGATAGTGGAAATCCACATACCTCTTCTTCCATCAGGACCATCCTGAGTAAGAATTTCTTTAACTACAGAATTTAGGACATAGACAATAATGTGTGAGTAGAGAATATAAACTCTGAAGTCTTTAATGGCCTTAACCAAGGCTAGGGATTTTTTTTCCTTAATGTTGTACTTCAAAGGGACATCTCTAAGGGCCTTACTGAAAAAAGCCATGGGTTGTTCAAATCCTTGGTCATTTTTCTGCAGTAAGACTACAACAATGGTGTGTTCTGAGGCAAATGAAAAAATCATGAAATCTTTCTTAAAATCAGGACTTATTAGGACTGGAGTTTTAGTTAAGGCTTGTTTGATAGATTCAAATGATTGTTTAGCCTCAACTATCCATCTAAGAAATGAATTTTTTTTTAGCATGTTATTCAATTATCTAATTATCTCAGCTAAATTAGATATGAATCTTCTTAAAACATTTATCTTACCTAAAAAAGCTTGTAATTCTTTGATGTTTCTTGGTGGGTTGATGTTCAGAATTGCTTCTATCCTAGCAGGATCTATCCTAATTCCTTCTTTTGAGATTGTATGTCCAAGTAACTTACCTTCTTCTAATCCAAATAGACTTTTCTTAGGATTTAAAGAGGTACCATATTTCCTACACTTAATAAAAACTTGTCTCAAATGATCCAAGTGTTCATTATCTGTTTTGGAAAACACGGTAATGTTATCTAAGTAAATTACTAAGAACTCATGTATTTCCTTTGTAAAATCTTTGTCCATAGCCTTTTAAAAGGTTTCTCCTGTATTCATTAGTCCAAAGGGCATTTTTACATACATAAAAGTGCCCCAAGGAGTAGTAAATGTTGTTCTAGCTTGGTCTTCTTCTTGAACTAGGATCGAGTTGTATCTTGAAAAACCATTTAACAATGAAATCCTTGAAGAACCTACTACCCTTTGTAATATGTGGTCCATTTTAGGTAAAGGGTAATTGTCTTTTAAGGATACTTTGTTAAGATTTCTAAAGTAAACACATAATCTAATTTCCCCTATTTTCTTTCTTGTTGGGACTAAGTTTGAAACACAATCAGAATATCTGATTGGTGCAATGATCTGGGCATCATACATTCTTTTAACTTCTTTTTCAATGAAAGGTAAAAGCACAGGGTTAATCCTTCTCAACTTCTGTTTCAATGGATTTTGATCTTCTTTTCTTGGAATTTTGTGTTGCATTATGTTTGTATCATAATATTTTAAATCTTCATAACTCCAAGCAAACACATCTTGATATTCCTTTAAAAGCTCAATATATTTATCCTTTTCTTGTTGAGGTAAAATTTTGGAATGTTTGATTATATTTGGTTTTAACTCTTTACCAATGTTACATTCTTCTATGTTAGATCTTACTGGCTCCATTTTTGGTTTTCTAGCTACATCATTAGAGTCAAAAATATCTTCTAAGGGGGTTAAACCTTTAGGTAAACATTATCCTCAAGATTCAATATATCTGATTCATCTTCAATAATTTCTTCAACTCTCTACTTTCTCTAAGCTATCTATGTCAGCTTGACTAAATCTAGTGGGTTTATCAAACTTTATTTTATTTATATCTAAGTCATTTAAATATATTTCACAATCCAAATCATGATTTATTGTAAAATCTGTATCTATAATACAATTCTGAAATTCTCCTTCATTGTTCATAAACTTGTAAATCTGTTCATCCTGAGAAAAAATTTGCCAATACTTAAGACTATCTAGAATTCTTGGCCTATGTTTGACTTCAGCAATATATCTGTGATTAGGTTGGAATGGTAAATTGCATGTACTAGCAAAATTTATAAGACAATGAGCTTGTATATTTTTCTTTCTAGGTATAATAACAAACTTACATTCCAATCAATCATCAGTTAAATCTATGATAGTGTCTCTATATCTGCTTAGTCTAGGATTGTAAACAAAATAAACTCCATTTACTTGTTTTATGATCAAATCTAAATATCCCATGATTAAAATTCTTTTTCCTCCTGAGTTTCTAATGATTTGGAGTCCTAGGATGAGGGCTTCATACTCGGCCATATTATTTGTGAATTTAAAATTTAGCCTGAAATCATGACCTTAAGAATGATTGGTCTCCATATTTTTTATCCAGACTCCTGCGCCTGCTCCTAACTTATTCATTGAACCATCAAACTCTAAATGTCATTGAGATTCATGAAAAAACTTATCATTGTTTGGTACTCTCTTTTTATCTACTAGTTTAGTTTGGATTTCATTTGTTATAGAGTTACATAGGATAAAAGAATCAAGGTCAGTTGGTGTAGAGTAAATTGGGTAGTTTATAGATCTTTCAGCACTACTGACCATGCACTTAATCAATGTTTCCCTATATAACTTTTTAGGCTGGCCAAACACTAATATAGTAGCATAAGACATGTCCAATTGTAGAGATCCCTGCAACTTTGCTCCCCATGAGTGAGAAAGTAGCATACCATATTTTGGTGGGATATCAGCTACTACAATGTCCATTAATATACTCTTACCAAAGTATTGAACTAGTGTTATACACAAATCCTTGATTAAACCTAAGCATTTAACTTTACTGGAATCAAAAGAAAACAAATCTTTGTATGGCCTTGTAATTTCTAGATTCAAAGTTTCCATGATGGCTTTAAGCATTAGATTATGGGAAGCTCCTGAATCTAGAATTGTGTTATGTAGAATTTGATCATGAATAGTAAGAATGATATAAAATGGAGGAACTGCACCATCTGCATGTTTTCCATTTACATCTGGGCCAAAAATCAGCTTTGGCTGGTCATCATTTAGATTTATGGAGTCTTCTCCATCATTCATATTTAATGTTTCGGTTATGGTTGATTTATAAAAGTCATTCTTTACCAATTCAGTCAAAGAAATAGGTATTTTAAGTTTTGCAATTTCTGATTGTATGTTGAATGCAGGCTGAGATTTACTGATTTGAATCAGTTCTTCTTTGGTAATTGTAGTTTGTGTTGGTTTATCTTGCTTTTCTACAGTTTTTTTTTCATTTTCAATGGTTTTAGGATTCTTTTTTTGTGTTTCCTGTGTTTTACTACTTATAACTTTATTTTCAGGGATTGTTTTTGAATCAATAGATGTTCTTTCTGACTCATACTTTTCAGCAGATGTTTTTGAAGCAAAAGTTTGTAAATCTTCTATTTTAGGATCAACAGAGGTTTTTTGGGATCTAAATTTGTTGTTTTTACATAATTAGAGGCTTTAGCAGCAGTATATTTTTCAGAATCTTTTGCAGTTTGAGCAACTTCATCAGTAATATCAACAATTTTAGGGCCTGATGCTTTCTTAGGACTAGAAATGTTTTGGGAAGAATTCGAGTTTTTCTTATTTTCCCTTGGGAGAATTTGCAGAACTTTTGTTTTAGGGGCTTCTACTATTTTCTGATTCTAAGTTGGGAAGTTTTCTTAGTATAAGACTCATTGTTTTTCTTTCTTCTAAGGTTATAGTGGTTTTTTATTTCATTTATTGCATAGTCATAACCTTGCTTATAGTCAAAGGATTGACTAGAATCTAATTTAAGTTATTGAAGTTCAAACAATTCTTGATCTTCCTGAGTTAGGAAAATTGTATTATTATAATCAATTCCCATTATATTAATAGTATCCTCCTCCTCATCATTATTATTCTGAGAACTTTCGGCATAGTTCTCTTGGAATGGTGGCCTAAACGTTTGGTCTAGGGATGTTTCTTTTGCTTTTCCAAAATTTATATTTTTTCTAAAATTCGGATTTCTAATATGTTGTTCATTATCCCACTCAGGTCTTCTCTCTATGTTATCTAATCTATCAATCACTCTTTCTAAATTTTTAGCTATAACATCCATTTTTGTGTTTGAATTTTCATTTTCTTCTTTAATAGTGACTCTTATTTCATTTCTAAGTCTAGATTTTCTGGCTAGAATGTTCACTTCTACACTTACTGCATCAATTTGCATTTTTTCTAAGGTGTCTGCATCTCTTTCCCTTAATTGGTAAGCCATATCTATATCAAATCCATCAGGGAATTTGAGTAGAATGGAATAAGGAGTAGGTTTTATATTTTCAGGGATATAATTATAAACACTATTATATCTAGTGCAGTAATCTTGAACTGACTCATTTGGAGCTCTTTTTAAAGAATCAAATTCAGACAAAATTTGGAGGGGTTTCTTTTTATTTTCCCATTTATTTAAAAACAAAGTAAAAAATACACCCAAATCAGTTACACTACCAACAGCTAAATCTTTAAACCACTTCTTAACTTCTCTTGTTAATGTTTGAGCAAACAGACTCATTTGAACATCTCAATCATCAATTTCATAAATTTAAAATAAGTTTGTCATCTTAGCAATGTGTTTTTGGGAAGTATATTGAGTAGTGCCATCAAACAGTGGTGTTTTATTTTGATATTCTTGTGGCATATCATGAAGCTGTTGTGGTAGGACAAGGGGAGCATATCTAGCAGCCACAACTTGAAGCTTGTCTTGACTAGGAGGCAAGGTAGAACTGCTTAGAGTTGTGTTGGAAATGATAGTAGATGAAATAAAGATAGTATTTGAAGTGATGGGAAATGAGGATGATGTATTTAATAAATCAAAAGCTGAACTAATGGATATAGTGGATGAAGTGATTGGTGGAAATAACACTCTAGGTTGTAGAGGTAGTTTAGGGATAAATGGATCTGTATATGAGCTGGTGGCAGAATTTATGAATGATGTAATAGCATAAAGAGATGAATCTCTAGCTGGAATTATTGTGGTATGTAATTGAGAAACTGGAGGTCTGTTTGCATAAGTCAATAAATGAGATAATTCAATAGCTTCATCAATATCCTTTAGAATAGTAACATTAATTTCTTCAATTTTGGTCTGATATTTATCTTTCTTAGATCTAGAATTTACTACAATAGATTTCTATTTTGCATTCAAAAATGAAATAAAAGTAGGGTCTAAAACAACATTTTTTAAATCATTATCAAATTTACTTTTAAATAAGGAATGCTCAAATTTCAGATCAAAATCAATGTCTTGCAGAATTTCTAATTCACCTGGTAATGAATTGACTCTTATTAATGAGATTTCAGCTTCTAAATTTTCTGTTTGTTTTTTCTTTTTACCAATTCAGTCTGGGTCATCTACTATA
>JAXQQM020081194.1:0-171397 GCA_034641835.2 Pinus albicaulis
AAAGTGTTGCTTTTCCTGTGGAATTTGAAATTAAAACTTTAAGGACTTCTTTAGTTGTTAACCTTGATTTGACTGATGTGTAGACAGCTAGGTTGCAGCAGCTTCTTGAACTAGATGAAAAATTATTAGATTCCATTCATCAGAAAACTATGATCCAACAATAAAGAAAAAAGTGGCATGACAAAATCATCAAGCACAAGCAGTTCCAAAAAGGTAATTGGGCTTTATTGTATGATTCTCGGTTTGAAAAATTTCAAGGGAAGCTACGTACAAGATGGATGGGACCCTATGAAGTAGATGTTGTTTTTCCCAATGGAATAGTAAGGCTTTTAACAATTGATGACTCTAAAACACCACTACTAGTAAATGGTCATCGGCTTCGTTTGTACCAACGCCCTATCTCTAAAGAATATTTTAAGGCCACTTGCATGGCAGATGCACATTATCTTTTTCTAGGGGAGTCTTCTGCTCCTCATTGCATTTCATTGTTTTCTACACTGTATTTTTAGTATTATATTAGACTTCTTAAACTAATAATCCCTGTTAAGGGTTGGCATGTTACAATTGATTATTTTGCAGATTCTTGATTAAGGAAGGACTTACCAAGGAAGGAAAATTTCACCACAAGAAGATCCAAGCTTCATTTTGAGAAGCTTTGTTTCCCTCACTTAAATTCATTTCCCCATCTCCCAGTAACATTTCATCATTCATTACCTTCATTCCTTTTTCCCTTTTCATATCATTTTTCCTATTTTTCCCATTGCTGAAACACTATTCTTCAGCAAATATTTTCCCTATTTCTTCACTACCGAGATACCACTTCCCAGCAAATATTTCCCCCATTTTCCCTACTGCTAAAACATCACTTCTTAGCAACATTCTCCCTATTTTTCCATTGCTGAAGCACCACTTTCAGCATTATGTCATTCATTTTTCCATTGTTGAAACACCATTTCTTTCTCCAAAAACATGACTATGCAACTCTTTCAGTCCTTCATTTTCACTTTTCTTACTCCTTGTGTGAATATTGTCCATTCACTGCCTCTTTCTTATGATCAAGCAGACTCTAATATGATCTCCCTTATGTTTCAAAAGTTCTTCCATGATTATTGAGCTATTATAAACAAGCACTACATTTTTTGAATTACAAAGCAAAGGTAAATATAAGGTATGTGAATTTTATGTAATACAATTAAATGATAGTTTAAAGAGAAGATTTTTTTCATCATGACTATAATCTCCACACACTTAAAAACATCATTTCACCGTAGTTGGGGGTGAATTTCAAAATTATATGCCATAATTTCATAGCATGCCAATTACCATCATTCTTCATACCCATTAATTCTCCCCTTCACCAATACTCCATGTTCTCATTCGCAAAGTTTACTCTGTTCGAAGTCTGGTAACTCTGCTCTTTGCCTCTGCATTTTACCTAAGCTAGTAACTATGGGAGGATCGGCCATCAGACATGAGCCTGGCTTAATAGCTTTGCCTGAATTGTTTCCAGACGTGTATCAAATTTTCCAACAGGCAAGTTGGGTGGGATATTTTGAAAGACTTCAAGAGTTCGACCCACAGCAGGTCCTGTAATTTGCACAAAATCTTCAGGAGGACCATTCTACTGTCTAGGGAGTTTTAATTCCAGTTTCAGAGGGTGATATAGCACAAGTCTCAGGTTTTCCAGTCATTGGTGCTCGATGGTTTAGTCGGAAGCACATCATTCTAAATGCACAATAGGACTTCCTTTTCCCAGGGGAACACGTCGAGATGAAAGGTCGGGGCGTGGGACTTCACTCATTGCCTCCTCTGTGGCTGAAGGTTGCTAAAATTTTCAAACATTATCTAACTTGTGAAGGTCGCTATCAAGTAGTCTATCAGCATGAATTTGTCTTAATGAGTCATTTACGACATGGTAGACTAGTAAAAATTCCTTACTATTTTCTTGGATGTATTAGAAATATGTCATATTATTGTAGACGGGTAAAATTCCCACTCCTTTCCCTCACCCATCACCACCTTTGTCAGCTACTAATTCAGAGGGGTTTTTCTCAAAAAAACCCTCCTCTAAACAATTTACCTTTACCTCCTGAGCAAGTTACTGAAATTCCTCTAGAAGCTACTGAAAATCCCCAAGAAATCCCTGAAAGTTCCCACGAGCAGCAACCAGAGAATATCCCTGACCCTCCATCAATTCCATCCACAGAACCAATTAATCCAGTTAACCTGTCCTCAAGTCCATCTCACTTATCAGAATCATCTGACCCTACCATCCACATTCCCAGTGATGACTCTCAGGCTGATACACCACCATATTCCTCTATTCATAAAAGAAAAGGGTGAATTACAACCGCCTCTGTATAAAAAAGACAAAAAAGGGTTGTAACTAAAGCAACCGCCTCCTCTGATAGCCCTTCTTCTAGGGAAAAATATTCTCATAAAAATAAAAATAAAACTACTGCTTTTTCTACTTTCCTACCTAGGAGACGAATGAACATGTCTATTGAAACAGAAACCATTCCTATTACCCCTAATCCCGCAGCCATTTTGTTAAAACTCCATTCATCACCACCCTTCCAAACCCTGAAATTATTACTTGTCTCATCCTGTGGCACTGAAACACAAGAACTAGATGCCTAGGGTAATATGACATCATTTTCTACAGAACCAGTAGCTGCTCCACAAGAACAAGCTACTCAGTCAGTAGCTACTCCACAAGAACCGGCTACTCAGTCAGCAGCTGAAACACAAGAACCAGCTGCTGATGTGCAAAAATTACACATCCAAGAGGCTACTCATCCAGTAGCTGCTCCAAAGGAACCAACTCTAGCTATCACACAAGAACCAGCTACAGCTGAAAAACAGCAATCAACTTCAGAGAAAGCAACTGATACACAAGGCCCAGTCACTATGGCCTCCCTTTTACAGGAAAATGAGTTTTTAAAGTCAGAATTAGAAGCTTATAAGAGAGAATTGGTAATGGCAAGAGAATCCTTTGACAAGGAGATAAATTTTTATACCCTGGCCCATACAACATCCATGGTAGATAAACATACAGAGAACGATCCATATAAATAATATATGTGCCATCAATGTGGAAACATCTATCAGAAAGCAGGGTATAAGATATTTCAAGTTCCAATGCCCGGAGCATCCACATCATCTGTAGTCAAAGAAGAATGCCCTACTGTTACACAAGAACCAGTAGGGCCTTCAAAAATTTTAGAAAAAGAAATCAAGGTACAAGTATCCTGCCCTATTGTACCTGATTCTGCTACTCAGACTATGCCTCGGCCCACCACTTACAATGTCGGAACACAAACTGAACCATGGAAAGAGATGGAAATAATGAACAAGTGGAGGAAACAGTATGTTGTGGCCCAAGATAAAAAAATTTGCAACACAAATTGGTTTGGCAGAATCATATCTATTCTAGTTGGGAGAACTAGGAGCAGACACTCCAGCAATTTAGAGATTACAAGAAAGAGAATAGATAAATAAAAGGAAAACTTCTCCTAATGTTTCAACTGGTACAAAAATTATTTTCCACTAGGAAACCATCTCTGAACTATTCTTTATTTCTCTTAGAACGTCTTGTTTATTTTCAGTTGAAAGTAATCAAACACGGAATACCTCACGAGGTGCTTACAGCTGAACAGTTTGTGAAAACATTTGTAGAAGCTTCCACCGATGATCAACACCTACTATGTGAGTTGTACCTTCACAATGAAGCTATGCCCGAAAATAGAAATATCAATCTCAACCCTCTTGTTGGTGATATTCATATCAGGGAATTTGCTTCCTTCCTTGCTAATCAAAGTACATGATAGACTGCTTTTCTTGCAACTAGGCACAATGAAGACAACCGCCTTCTCTAGATAAGGCCAGAACCTCAGAACCCTGCCATTTTTGTGGCAGAATATCACCAGTTTTTACAAAAGCCCAGGATGATTGACCATATATAGCAACTGCAGGCTTCAGTACTCCATGATTCTCACCAATTCATCAGGGCCAAAGAAATTGCTGCTCTAAGAGAAAACAACATGTTGTGGCAACAATCCTCTAAGGAGAGGTAGGAGTATAATCCTTTTAGCCCTACTAACCTTGAAACTGCATTGTCTAGAATACCCAATTACATCATATGTGTTCAACAATGTGCTGAAAAATGGATTGGGTACCACTTTCACTTTCATATTTTATGGATGCCGGCAGAACAATATCATGCTCATTATAGGTTGGCTAACAAGGATGAAGCAATAGCTTGGTAGAGATTGCAAAATGTACAAGGATTTAGAGCTTTAATAGATAGCACCTTCCATAGCTATTGCCTAAGTAATTTTCATGCTAAAAGCCAGTATCCGGACTCAAACTCAGACTAAAGTTGCCTGAGCACATGAAACCCTTTCAGTTGGGGGGGATGTTAGGACCTCATAATGCACCATTTTGACCATACATTTTGTTATCATTCCACTCTTTTTCAGTCCATACTTAAAAGCTTACACTATCATTTTCATCCATTTTTCCAAAGGTATATAATATTCTTCTCTTTACTATATGTTTAACTTGTTTTTCATATAATTTTACATTACTTTTATGTTTAATCATTAATCAAAGATATATAGTTGCTGAGATAGTTTTAAGACTGCAGATAATCTATTATGACTGTCTGAAGACCGCGTTGCTGAAAAAGTCAACATGTTACGCAAATCCTGTTGCTGAAACAACCCGTGATTTGCAATTTTGAATCATTTCAAGTATGACGGCAACAAGAAAAGACAAGTAAAGGAAGTTGTTACACGGACCACTCTGAAGCCAGTACCATTGTAACCATTGTAACAACATTTTCTATGGAAGAACAAAAAGGCCCTATTTCAGAAATAAAGATCAGATTGGGTTAAAAATAGAATTTCTATAATGTAAATCAATTGTAATAAATGTCTCCTCTTTAAAAGGAGGAGACATCAGCATTAGAGAGATAGTTAGAGACTACGAGAGGTTCTTTTCTAAACAGAGAAGGAACATGATTCTTTTGTAATATGTTGCTTTCGATAGATGAATAAAAGTTTTTTCTGAGCACTTCATTTTAATTCCTTCTTCTGGGGATTCTTGTGAGAAGGAAAGGGCCCGCCTTCTTCACAATATTCACCCATCTGTTCCTGTAGTTTGTTAATTGTTATTTTTATTCATGCCCTGGTTAAACCCTGTTTACTGAAGTTATTTATGCAGTATCGGAATTCTGTTGTTTACTGCTAAAGCTCTGTTTTCATTACTTGTTGCATTGATTTCATACAATTCATTCTTGAGAAGTTGTGGATTATTTTAATTAGCAATATTTTTTATGGAATGAGTGTGTGAAAGCTTGGTAATCAAAAACAGGTTTTAAAGATTCCTACTTGGGGAATAGGGTCCTATTCTCTGTTATAGTATAATTTATCTTCCTTTCTGCAGATTGATTTCCTTTCCTAGATCATTGTCTTTTTAATGTAATCCAGGATTATTTTAATGAAAGTCTGCAATAGAAGGATTGTCTTTGTTGTAACTCAAGTAGACTTCAGTTTTGTTAAAGCAAGGTGTGATTAGTGTGATTCTTACTACAACATTTCTTTGCTTTTAAGATTGAGCATATACAGTGTGTGATCCTCTTGTGCTATGCAGCACAATTCTCAGGCTAAATAGCCTAGAGAATTCGAATTGGTATAAGTAGACTCAATTTTGAATATATTCAACAACCCTTCTCTTGAGCCTTCTCCTTCCTTTTATAAGATGAGGATGTGTAAAACCCTAAACCCCCTTGAATCACTTAACCCCTTTCACATGAGGTCCTCCTTCTAGAACTGTGTTGTCCCTTTATGAGATACACTGAATCTAGACAACGTTGTAGATTTGGTCAAGGTTGACCAAGTCTCACAGCTTAATCCCTTTCACACATGTAAGTGGATTTTATTACAAAGGCCCAGATTTATCCTTTTTCACATTGGTCATGTATTTATTCCTTGATTTAAGGAGTTTTGCATGTCCTCCTTTACATTTTATTCATCAAATAATAAAAAGGAAACAAAATGAAATATTCCTATTAGCTTGGGCTAATTAGGAATATTACGATCCTCCCCTCCAAAATTGTTGCTTGTCCTCAAGCAACTGCAAGGTGAGTGCTGCAAAATCTCCAATGGAATTGTCTCCTCCCCGGAATGAACCATATAGCTGTCATCATGAAGAATTGGGAGATACAGAGGAAGAATTACAAGCTGTCCATTGGTCTTCTCAAGGCATGAGAGATTGTAAATATAGGGTACTTCAACCCCTTTACAAGCCTTTACTCTCCATGCTATCATCCAAATAAAAGGATCCATTCTTGATAGCACATAGAAAAAATCATTAATCCCCATCATGTGCATTGAGTAGGGGCTATAAGACTGGAAATGAGAGATAAATATAATCAGCTCACATTGTCCCTCTTCCCATTGTTGATGGATGTGGAGCTGTTGATTCTGGGCTACAAAAATGTAGTTCCCATGAAGCCAAGAGGAGCTTGGACCTTCATGATTCTCTTCATGGATTCTAGTGAGCCTTCTTGCCCAACCTCCTATGCATATAGTGAACAAATCATTTTTACCATAGGTGCTCCAATATAAATATGGACTAAGTGTCATTGGATGGTGACCCAAGTCCCTCCTTTGAGACCAACTTTGTCCATCCTCTAGCTGCCTCAAATCATGATACAATAAGTGGCCATCCCACCACCTTCTTACTACCATAAGCTTCTTCAAAGCTTGGAAATAATGGAGGATAATAGGTGTTGGTTGAACATGATTCAAGAGGCACATGTCTTGCTCCAAGTTCTCCCTTCTGAGAGTTCCCTTCCCATGAAATAAGCCCAACACATGACCTTTTGCATAAGAAAACACAATATATAATGTAGCAGCAATATAAGGTCCTATCCTTTTCTTGAAATATAAATGAATTTGGGAGATTGCATTCCCAATGGATACATTCACCCATTGTACCTTTCCTCCTCTCATGTTTACAATAAATATTGGATCATCATTAACATCATGATATAAACATGCTCCCTTATGCCATCCCATGAGAAGGTTACATCTCCTCCCAACCCAAAGTACATACATGATTATGATATTCATTCTAAATAGAAATACATGTACATACATCATGGATACAAGTAGATGTATGGACATGGAATTCATCATGGGGTGTCCATAATCTCTCGTCATCAACCAAAACAAACATGCCTTCTTCTTATGCATTCTTTTCTTGAAATACAAGGCATGAGACAAGAAATTTAAAAACCTTGGGTGGTACCCAAACTCACCCAATAGGAACCAGCACAGGTGATCTCCTCCCTGCTTCAGATCTAGATGTGGTAAGTGGTTTGCATGCCACTTACTTGTTGCCCTTATCATTTCACCATGGCTGAAAGTGAAATGTATATTTGGTGCCTTAGGGAAGCACCCATCATGTTGCAACACCTCCCTTAGCCCATCAAGGGAGTGGCCATATTTGAAAATAATCTTGGCCCATAGTTGGCCATGAAGCTTGTAAGGTAAAACACTCCCCTTGGGAGTTATGGCCTGCAAATATAAAGTAAGAGAATACATGAAATCATGAAATAAGATGTGATTTACATAAGCATGATTCTTACCCAAAGTCCCCAATGTTGTGTTGGCTTCCCTCTTAGAAAGAGATGACATTGATGCACAAGGTTGAGGGAACACTTTTCTCTTCTGCTCGTCATGGGAACTCCTTTGTGGAATTCCTTCAAGTAAGGAGACATCAAGGCATAGATCATGGAAGGATGTATGGACTGATGTGTCCTTGCTTTGCTTGAATAGATCACTTTGCCTTCTTTTTGCATTATTATTCTAAAATAAAGAGGGACAAATTTTTCTTACCATGTGAAGCTTGCCCTCCTCTTTGCCTTCTGCAATCTTTAGGGTCTCATCCTTTGATAGTGATGACACATGTTGCCCATGGATGGTGCCATAATCTTCATATAATGAGACCTCCCTAATGAGAGATGACTAAATACATGAGTGGAGAAGACCCTCCATGCTTCCACTACACAATCCAATCACCTTCCTAGGTGTTTCAACCTTCTGAAATGGATAGGGATGAGGATGAACCTCTTCCCCATCTCCTCTTTGTGTCCTCATGGTTTTACACCTTCTGCATTTTAAGGGATTTTGAAATGCAATCCATTTGAGACCTTTAATAAAATACCTCTCATTTATGCCCTTCCAAAACCATTGAGGTTCTGGATCTTCTGCAGGTAGAAGTTTATCTTTGAGCTGGGGAGTGCTCATTGAGAAAGAGGCATCTAGAAAGGAGAAAAGGTTTCTCACTTCAAGATGTCTACCATTCATCATTTATTCCTCCATTGCTTCACGAATGAAGCTGAAATTTGAATTCCCCCATGAGGAATGGTGCCTCCTTTCTTCCTTACTGCTCTTGCACAGCACAGTGCAACTTTGTTGCCCTAAATCAACAACATACAAAAATGTAGATCTCTTCATACAATGTGCTGAAATGACAATAGATGAATTTTTTTATCACACCTTGGTGGGATGTAGAAGCAAGAGCTTCTTTTGCAATTATGTAGTCTTCCTCCATTACTAAAGGCTGCTCATCCAAGGTTGTGCCAGTGCTGGTACAAGTCTCCACCCTTTCAATCTCCTTGAGATCTTCTTCATTACCCTTCATGGTCTAGAAACGGAGCAGGGAGATCTCCTCTTCTGTCGTTCTTTCAAGTGGTGGAGCCATGCTCTTGTTTTTTCTGTAAAATTCATCTTCTTTGTGAGGGTGGGAACTGCATGGGTCTTCCTCTCCTCTTGAAACCTTTTGTAGGTCTCACTGCAACTTTCTTCTCCTTGAAACCCTCTAGGAGTTTCATTTTATTCTTCTTTCTCCTTTGTCCGTCTACCCTCTTCGAAGAGGTTCTTCATGGATCTGGAATATGATGAGGTAAACATAATATTCTTCATAATTCTGACCTTTCTCCTTGTTGTACAACACTTTGGCTTGAAGCCGCAGGCTGAGCCAAAGATCTTGTTATGATACCACTGTAATATCCCAAATCTGGAATTTCTACAACAATGAGAATACCCTAAGGTATTCCAGAGTTGGAGATGCAAAATATGCCTTATAAAATATTTCCATTGACATATCCTTCGAATAAATTATTATGCAGTAGCTTATAACTCACTTTGGACTCAAAAGGGTGGGGAAAAGAGGGGAGTTTGGCCCTAAAATGAGTGTATTCACGTATCTGCGTAAAAATAAGGTGGTATGATGGTTGGATTTGATATCTTAGGTTATTAGGGACCTATGCTACAAATTTCAGCTCAAACAAATAATTCTAGCTATGTTAAACAGATCCTCCTTCCCCAACTAGGCTTAAAAACCCTGATTTCCCATGGCTTAAATTATGCAGAATGTACTGAAGCTTTTACAACGTGATTTTATGAAGGTTTTAAATAAAATAATGATGTAAAATTAGTATGGAAAGTTTAGAATATGATTTAATGGCTTTATATTAGGAAATACAGATTTATACATGAAGAAAGGCCTCAAAACCTAGCATAATGATACAAGGAAATGCCAAATAAACCAGACAGCGTAATATTCAGGAAGATGAAGTAGTGTTTCATTATATTTCAGATCTATAATAGATCTTAGTACAAAATGATAGATCTAAATGGGATCTATATGAAAAAAAGAGCTTTTTAGTACATTCCCCTTGGGGATCTCAGCAAAAGATGAATAACAATGAGTAGATCTGAGATCTACACCATGGATATGCAGTAAAATTTAGAAATTTTTGAAGAACATGATACACATCAGATCATATCTGAAATGGAACATAGATTTGTTGGCCAATCTATGGATAACCACAGTGAAGGGAAGGACCCCTTTCACCAGAGATCTATCCTCCAAACTGATGCAAAACCCACACTGCAACTCTGCCTACAAAAATGACACAGTTTCCTCAAGGGAATGCGCTGAATAAGTGGAGAAATATTTGGTCTGATTCCAAGATATGGATATGAAGCACAATCAGGAGAGGCACTCTTCCAGGAGGTTAAAAGACACTCTTCGTGAGAAGAGGCTCCCAAAACAAGCTAGATCTCTGCAGATCTAGAATCCCACTTAATGCAGCTCACTGAAGCAAGTAAACCCTGACTGGATTTATGCTGCCTAAGAGAGATGGAGCTTGGCCTCAAATCCTGATAGTGGACGAAGCAAAACAACCTCCTCTAAGAGTTGCTCAACGGAATGAGAGAGAGGATTCCTAAATAGGAAACCCTCTTGTGCTATGCAACACAATTCTCAGGCTAAACAGCCTAGAGAATTCGAATTGGTCTAATCAGACTCAATTCTGAATATCTTCAAAAACGCTTCTCTTGAGCCTTCTCCTTCCTTTTATAAGATGAGGATGTGCAAAACCCTAAACCACCTTGAATCACTTAACCCCTTTCACATGAGGTCCTCCTTCTAGAATTGCACTGTCCCTTTATGAGATAAACTGGATCTAGACAACCCTGTAGATTTGTTCAAGGTTGACCCAATCTCACAACTTAACCTCTTTCACACCTGTAAGTGGATTTTATTACAAAGGCCCAGATTTATCCCTTTTCACATTGGTCATGTATTTATTCTTTGATTTAAGGAGTTTTTCATGTCCTCCTTTACATTTTATTCATCAAATAATAAAAAGGAAACAAAATGAAATATTCCTATTAGCTTGGGCTAATTAGGAATATTACAGTCCTCCCCTTCAAAATTGTTTCTTGTCCTCAAGCAACTACTGCAAAATCTCCAATGGAATTGTCTCCTCCCCGGAATGAACCATATAGCTGTCATCATGAAGAATTGGGAGATACAAAGGAAGAATTACAAGTTGTCCATTGGTCTTCTCAAGGCATGAGAGATTGTAAATATAGGGTACTTCAACCCCTTGAAGAGTCTTTACTCTCCATGCTAGTATCCAAATAAAAGGAGTCATTCTTGATAGCTCATAGAAAAAATCATTGATCTCCAACATGTGCATTGAGTAGGGGCTATAAGACTGGAAATGAGAGATAAATATACTCAACTCACACTATCTCTCTTCCCATTGTTCATGGATGTGGAGCTATTGATTCTGGGCTGCAAAAATGTAGTTCTCATGAAGCCAAGAGGAGCTTGGACCTTCATGATTCTCTTCATGGATTCTAGTGAGCCTTCTTGCCCAACCTCCTATGCATATAGTGAGCAAATCATTTTTACCATAGGTGCTCCAACAGAAATATGGACTAAGTTTCATTGGATGGTGACCCAAGTCCCTCCTTTGAGACTAGCTTTGTCCATCCTCTAGCTGCCTCAAATCATGATACAATAAGTGGCCATCCCACCACCTTCTTGCTGCCATAAGCTTCTTCAAAGCTTGGAAATAATGGAGGATAATAGGTGTTGGTTGAACATGATTCAAGAAACACATGTCTTGCTCCAAGTTCTCCCTTGTGAGAGATCCCTTCCCACGACATAAGCCCAATACATGACCTTTTGCATAAGAAAACACAATACATAATGCAACAGCCATATAAGGTCCTATCCTCTTCTTGAAATATAAATGAAATTGGGAGATTTCATTCCCAATGGATACATTCACTCATTGTACCTTTCCTTCTCTCATGTTTACAATAAAGATTGGAGCATCATTAACATCATGATATAAACATGCTTCCTTATGCCATCCAATGAGAAGGCTACATCTTCTCCCAACCCAAAGTACATACATGATTATGATATTCATTCTAAATAGAAATACATGTACATACATCATGGATACAAGTAGATGTATGGACATGGAATTCATCATGGGGTGTCCATACTCTCCCCTCATCAACCAAAACAAACATGCCTTCTTCTTATGCATTCTTTTCTTGAAATACAAGGCATGAGACAAGAAATTCAAAAACCTTGGGTGGTACCCAAACTCACCCAATAGGAACCAACGCAGGTGATCTCCTCCCTGCTTCAGATCTAGATATGGTAAGTGGTTTGCATGCCACTTACTTGCTGCCCTTGTCATTTCACCATGGCTGAAAGTGAAATGTATATTTGCTACCTTAGGGAAGTACTCATCATGTTGTAACACCTCCCTTAGCCCATCAAGGGAGTGGCCATATTTGAAAATAATCTTGGCCCATAGTTGGCCATGAAGCTTGTAAGGTGAAACACTCCCCTTCGGAGTTATGGCCTGCAAATGTAAAGTAAGAGAATACATGAAATCATGAAATAAGATGTGATTTACATAAGCATGATTCTTAACCAAAGTGTCCAACGTTGTGATGACTTCCCTCTTAGAAAGAGATGACATTGATGCACAAGGTTGAGGGAACACTTTTCTCTTTTGCTCATCATGGGAACTCCTTTGTGGAATTCCTTCAATTAAGGAGACATCAAGGCATAGATCATGGAAGGATGTATGGACTGATATGTCCTTGATTTACTTGAATAGATCACTTTGCCTTATTTTTTCATTATTATGCTGAAATAAAGAGGGGCAAATGTTTCTTACCATGTGAAGCTTGCCCCCCTCTTTGCCTTCTGCAATCTTCTGGGTCTCATCCTTTGATAGTGATGACACATGCTACCCATGGATGGTGCCATAATATTCATATAATGAGACCTCCTTAATCAGAGATGACTGAATATATGAGTGGAGAATACCCTCCATGCTTCCACTACGCAATCCAATCACCTTCCTAGGTGTTTCAACCTTCTGCAATGGATAGGAATGAGGCTGACCCTCTTCCCCATCTCCTCTTTGTGTCCTCATGGTTTTACACCTTCTGAATTTCAAGGGATTTTGAAATGCAATCCCTTTGAGATATTTAAGAAAAGACTTCTCATTTATGCCCTTCCAAAACCATTGAGGTTCTGGATCTTCTGCAGGTAGAATTTTCTCTTTCAGCTGGGGAGTGCTCATTGAGAAATAGGCATCTAGAAAGGAGAAAAGGTTTCTCACTTAAAGATGTCTACCATTCATTATTTATTCCTCCATTTCTTCACGAATGAAGCTGAAATTTGAATGCCCCCATGAGGAATGGTGCCTCCTTTCTTCCTTACTGCTCTTTCACAGCACAGTGCAACTTTGTTGCCCTAAATCAGCAACATACAAAAATGTAGATCTCTTCATACAATGTGCTGAAATGACAACAGATGATTTTTTTATCACACCTTGGTGGGATGTAGAAGCAAGAGCTTCTTATGCAACTATGTAGTCTTCCTCCATTACTGAAGGCTGCTCCTCCAAGGTTGTGCTAGCGCTGGTACAAGTCTCCACCCTTTCAATCTCCTTGAGATCTTCTTCAATACCCTTCATGGTCTGGAAAAGGAGCAGGGAGATCTCCTCTTCTGTTGTTCTTTCAAGTGGTGGAGCCATGCTCTTGTTTTTTCTATACAATTCATCTTCTTTGTGAGGGTAGGAACTGCATGGGTCTTCCTATCCTTCTTGAAACCTTTTGTAGGTCTCACTACAACTTTCTTCTCCTTGAAACCCTCTAGGAGTTTCATTTTCTTCTTCTTTCTCCTTTGTCTGTATACCCTCTTCGAAGAGGCTCTTCATGGATCTGGAATATGATGAGGTAAAAATCATCTTCTTCAGCATTCTGACCTTGCTTCTTGTTGAACAACACTTTGGCTTGAAGCCACAGGCTGAGCCAAAGATCTTGCTCTTATACCACTGTAATATCACAAATCTGGAATTTCTACAACAATAAGAATACCCTAAGGTATTCCAGAGTTTGAGATGCAGAAATATGCCTTATAAAAGATATCCAATGACAGATCCTTCGATTAAATGATTATGCAGCATCTTATAACTCACTTTGGACTCAAAAGGGTGGGGAAAAGACGTGATTTTGGCCCTAAAATGAGTGTATTCAGGTATCTGCGTAAAAATAAAGTGGGATGATGGTTGGATTTGATATCTTAGGATATGAGGGACCTATGCTAAAATTTTAGCTCAAACAAATAATTCTAGCTATATTAAACAGTTCCTCCTTCCCCAACTAGGCTTAAAAACCCTGATTTCCCATGGCTTAAATTATGCAGAATGTACTAAAGCTTCTACAACGGGATTTTCTGAAGGTTTTAACTGAAATAATGATGGAAAATTAGTATGGAAAGTTTAGAATATGATTCAATGGCTTTATATTAGGAAATACTACATGAAGAAAGGCCTCAAAACCCAACATTATGATACAAGGAAATGCCAAATAAACCAGACAGCGTAATATTGAGGAAGTTGAAGCAGTGTTTCATTATATTTCAGATCTAAAATAGATCTGAGTACAAAATGATAGATTTGAATGGGATCTATATGCAAAAAGAGCTTTTTAGTACATTTCCCTTGGGGATCTCAGTAGAAGATGAATAACAATGAGTATATTTGAGATCTACACCATGGATTTGCAGTAAACTTCAGAAATTTTTGAAGAACATGATACACAGCAGATCAGATCTGAAATGGAACATAGATTGGTTGGCCAATCTGTGGATCACCACAATGAAGGGAAGGACCCCTTTCACCATAGATCTATCCTCCAAACTGATGCAAAACCCACACTGCAACTCTGCCTGCAAAAAGGATGCAGTTTCCTCAAGGGACTGCGCTGAATAAGTGGAGAGCACTTTGGCCTGATGCCAATATATGGATCTGAAACACAATCAGGAGAGGCACTCTTCTAGGAGGTTAAAAGACACTCTCCATGAGAAGAGGCTCCCAAAACAAGCTAGATCTCTGTAGATCTAGAATCCCACTTGCTGTAGCTCACCAAAGCAAGTAAATCCTGACTATATTTATGTTGCCTAAGAGAGATGGAGCTTGGCCTCAAAGCCTGATAGTGGACAAAACAAAACAGCCTCCTCCAAGAGATGCTCAATGGAAGGAGAGAGAGGATTCCTAAACAGGAAACCCTCTTGTGCTATGCAGCAAAATTCTCAAGCTAGACAGCCTAGAGAATTCAAATTGGTCGAAGCAGAATCAATTCTGAATATCTTCAACAACCCTTCTCTTGAGCCTTCTCCTTCCTTTTATAAGATGAGGATGTGCAAAAACCTAAACCACCTTGAATCACTTAACCCCTTTCACATGAGGTCCTCCTTCTAGAACTGCGATGTCCCTTTATGAGATACACTGACTCGAGACAGCGTTGCAGATTTGGTCAAGGTTGACCCAGTCTCACAGCTTAACCCCTTTCACACCTATAAGTGGATTTTATTACAAAGGCCCAGATTTATCCCTTTTCACATTGGGCATGCATTTATTCTTTGATTTAAGGAGTTTTTCATGTCCTCCTTTGCATTTTATTTATCAAATAATAAAAAGGAAACAAAATGAAATATTCCTATTAGCTTGGGCTAATTAGGAATACTACAATCCTCCCCTCCAAAATTGTTGCTTGTCCTCAAGCAACTGCAAGGTGAGTGCTGCAAAATCTCTAATGGAATTGTCTCCTCCCTGGAATAAATCATATAGCTGTCATCATGAAGAATTGGGAGATACAAAGGAAGAATTACAAGCTGTCTGTTGATCATGTCAGCCCCCTATTAAATTCTGACAAGAAATCCCCTTTAAACCCCCTTTGTTTGGCCTAAAAAATCCTTTTTCTGCCTATCGTTTCCCTCCTCTAAACTCAAAATTGCATAAAAAGGGCCAAAATCACACATTTTAACATATTTAAGGTCTAGCACCTTTCGGCCCGAGCCCCCTCAGTCTTTTTCTCCACGTGACTTGGGTGCTAGATCAAGCGTTAGCTCGGAGAGCGCTTATCGCAGGGGATATCAGGAGAAGTATTATCTATCGATATCTACAGATTGGACGGCCTTCATATATCAGCGTCATGCCTATGGCCCAACCCGTCCACCGTCCGATAAACCTGCAAATCAACGGTCAGCAGCTCACCCGCCCTTGTGGTCCCTGCAACTACGCACTATTCAAAATCCGTCGGTTTCCATCGCACCGCCTTTGGAGGGCAGGCGGTATTTTCCATTTCGAAGCGATTCCACTCACCATCTGATGCGTCGCACCGGCACTGTTTGAAAACTTCCCACCCATCACGTGTTATCATTCGGTAGAAAACCCGGCGCGATATGCATGTGCACCGTCCGATCTAGAGCTGCCCATCCAACGGTGATCGCTCCATGAAGTTGCACGGGGGATAACCCAAGGCATCCGTACCCCTGGCCCACCATCCATCACCCTCCGCTGCATTTTCAGCCGTCGATCTCCTCCTGAGATCAGACGGTCCAAATTACTTACTTTCCTGCCATCGACACGTGCCTTCTGCCCCGTCATCTGTCCACGAGTTTTGTCACATTTTCTTCCGCCCCTCATTTATTTCCATTCGAAGGTCAAATGTCCATTGTTTGCGTTCAAATTTTCTGCATCCCTCTAACCTTTACCAGGCCATTTTTCTGCCATTTCACCATGCTGTGCTGTCATCCTCACTATCCCCGCTGCATCCACCTTCCCATGCATTTGTTTTCTTGACGATTTTGTGTGTTTTGCAGGGTACGAGTAGCGGTAAACCGCCATGTTTCACAGTCTCAATTACAGTAATAGAGAACACCGGAAAGGACCATTTTTTAGAGGCTACAATTATGGAGAAAGGGTCTGGGAAGCTGTTACAACATGAATGCCATTAAATAAGCAGGGTTAAACTCTGTCAAACCCTCCAGAGTCATTCAAAGCGCAGATTTCACAATCGGAGACATTAATATTGCAGGCATAAAGTTAAAGGCGTATAATTGAAGATTTTTGAGCCTTAACCTAACCATTTGAAGGCAGAATGCCAGATTGAAGGCCCCGTAGATCACTCAGAGGGTCCATGCACAGAAAAAAAAATACCCTCAAGGTTTCATTTCAGCAAAATTTTCTTTCCAGGGAAGGACAGACTGCCCATGTGGTTTTTATTTCTCTACCGTGTTCCTGAAGAGACTTCCACCTAGTGCATTTATTACAGAAAGCAGGCCACAGAGTACATACAGCACTACAGAGTTATCAAGTAGCATGGGTGTGCACATTTCTGCCATCCTGTCATAATGAGGCAAATTAAATTTTCATCATCCATTTCCTTTACTAAGTTTTTTTTTTCTTCTATAAAACTCCCCAAGAGCAGATTATCAAGGGTTCCAGATTTTATCATAAAATTATGTGGTGAGAGAATTTTTGTATGCATTTTGTAAAAACTCTTATATGAATGTACAGAGCCCGTTGGGTTTTAGTGAGGAGGAGTTCTGTCTTTAAAGATGATACTGGTCTTTGGTGTCTCACAGTGTGTAACTTTCTCTTATATGTGCTAATTTAATTGTTCATTTTGTTTCATCTGCCTTTCTTGTATCATGTTTCTGGAATGCGAGTGGCTCACTGGTTTTTGGTATGGATTTATCCTAGTTGATACCCATGCTCAAATTATTCAAGCGCTTTAAATATGGCTCAGGCATGATATACTATTTCACCTTTCACTTCATCCATATTTCTGCTATATTAGCTTCTTTGGGAGGTTATTTTTAAAACGCTATTGCCATGTATGGATTCTTAAATTGGTAAGCCCATTACATGGTGATATTACGTATCTAGATATTCATCTCAATGACAGTTAGTATCATCTTACATCTTGCTTACGCAGTAAACACCTTCTGATTATCTATTTCTGTGACATATTTTTGAATCGGCCCTCTTTACAGTAAGCTGCCTCGGAATTTTCTGATGAATTTGTGTTAGAGTTCCTCACAAATTGCCTCTGCGGTTTTCCTTTCCCCGTGTCAAGTTTCTGAAGATTTGGTCCCATTCAAATTAATGTTTCTTATTTTTAGGAGATAGCATGAGAGCCTTTTGTTGATAACTCCCCTTGTTATATCACACGGTCCTTGCTATATAAAGATGTCCTAGGCACTGGTATTTCACAACTCAAGGCTGTCTCTAGGAAAGACAAGATCTTTTTGGCGCCGTTGCCGGGGAACGAAGTTGAGAAAATTTAAATCCCTGGGCCTTGACAAAACCTAATTCACTCTTCAAGTAGGTGAGTATGGAGAGTTGAGAGTTGTAGATCCCTCACCTTGGCGACTCCACATTCATTTATTAGAAAAATTTACTTGCAGTCCTGGCTCCTTGTAAGCCACACCTGAGGTCAGATACATCACAGCCTAAGACACCCTTAGTGTCTAACCCAGAAAAGATCATACATAGAAGAAGTTTGAGGGAAAGAAAATCAGTCCACACTGAAATCCCTGAATTGTCTGTAGAAAACTTTCCATCCTCTTCTTCTCAAGTAGCCCAAGTGCTAGGTCCCGACCTCACTGTGGGAAATACCGAGTACTATTCAGATAGTCCATCCCGGGGAAGTGTCAGAATTAAAGACAACTTTCACCCTACTCCTGAGGTCAAAGAGGTCAAGGAAGTCACCGAAGTAGCTGCTATTAACTGCCCGTCGCTCCCATCAACACCTCAAGCTGCTGTCCAGTACATTCCTATTGTTATTCATACTCCACTTCCACCTCCTCCTCCTCCTTTTACACATCAAATTCGTGCACTACCTCCACCTCCTCCAATGGCCAATGTTCCCGGCTTCTTGTTAAATAAATATGCCCCCCTAGCATTACCTAAAGTGTTGAACGATATGCCACAGGATTATCTGAAGATCTTACGCCGATTCAATGGGGAAAATGAGATTGATGCTCAAAAACATCTTGAGGTCTTCTGCTCTTTTGCAGAGAACTTTAATGTGGAACATTTAGATGTATTCTTAAGGTTTTTTTTTCCAATCTCTTGATGGTGAAGCTTGAAAATGGTTTAATACCTTGGGAGACCGTTCTGTTACCACTTGGGAAATAATGGAAGATACTTTTCTCAGGAAATGGGGAGAGAAGAAAAATAATGGACATTGTCTTACTGAGTTTAACACACTCAAGAAAAGACATAATGAAGGGGTGTCAGAATTTATCAAGAGATTTAATAAATTGTATTTGAGTCTTCCTGTTGATATGAAACCTCATCGAACTGTTGCTAAATTTGTTTTTGTAGCAACCTTTGACTCAGAATTCTGTTTCTCTTTGAGAGAAAGAAAGCCTTCCACTCTGGATGATGCTCAGACAAATGCGCTAGAGTTGGAGGAAAATTTTGCCTCCACTGCAAATATTGCAAAGGGAACTAAAGGAACAACAAGATCAGGTACCACACCCATTGTACTTGGAAGGTCCAGTGGATGATCCTACTGAAGACACTGGCTATGAAATGGAGGATCCAAATCTTACTTTCTCGAATAGTGATGGAACCGAGTTCTCATTACAAGAAGAAGAGAAGGCTAGAGACACGAAAGACTCAGAGATTGATCACTATTGCAAGAAATTTGTTGATTTCATGCAAGCATATTTTAATAGGAGATATGATCTCAGATATTCTAGGAAGAGGACTCATACTTAAGATCAAGAAGAAGAGCCACCCCAGAAGGAAGCACCTTCTCAGAAGGAGTCAACAATGCAGAAATTCACAGACAAATTAAGGGGCCTCTAAACAAACCTTTGCAGTCTAATGATAAAATTCCTTCCTCATCAAAAGTAGTCTTTCCCCCTAATGCCAAGTCTGTGTCAAAAGAAGTCAAACCCTCAGCTGAAAATAAAGAGTCAAAAGAGGTTGTAATAGAGAAGTCCTCTCCTACTTTCAGTCTACAAAAGGAACTTGAGAAGGTAAAAATTCCAGTTCCCTTGACTGAACTGTTGAAGCAACCTGCATATCAATCCAAAGTCACCTCTTTCATGATCCCTCCAGAAGCAGCAATTATCCCAGATAGTCTCAACCTTCAAGAAGAAAGACCCATGGTTTTATTTGGCCCACATGTTGAGGAATTAGATGCTTCTACTGCTCCCTTCTATGTGTCTCTAGTGATCCATGACCTATTATTACATAACTGTATGTTAGATTCTGGAGCTTCCCATAATCTTCTGCCTTTGTCTGTCATGGAACAACTAGGATTATAAATCACCCGTCCATACAAGGACCTCTATTCATTTTATTCCAAAAGAGTTAAATGCCTGGGGATGATCAAGGATTTGGTGGTCAATTTGGCCCAAATCCCAGCAAAAAGAGTGGTAATGGACATCGTGGTGGCTGACATCCCAGCTCACTTTGGCATGTTGTTGTCAAGGTCCTGGGGGACAAAAATTGGTGGGTCAATCAAGTTGGACTTAACATATGCCACTATCCCAGTTTTTGGTGGCCAGGACAAGAGGTTGTATAGAGAAACTAGATTTGTCAAGATGGTTACTAAGGCCGATAACTCGGTTAATTCACTAGTCTACAGTAAAGAAGGTGATTTATCATGTTTAATGCTGGAGGAAGACCAAGATTATGCTCATGAACCATCCTTCTTCCAGATCAACACTGAGCATCCCTTAGAGAGCCATGAAGCAGGAATCTGGACACTTCATTTTGACGAAGCAAATTCAAGAGAAGGTAATGGAGCTGGAATACTATTGATTTCTCCTACAGGAAAATGGGTCCCATTGTCTTTCAAGCTAGAATATGTAGCCACTAATAATGTGGTCGAATATGAAGCACTTCTGTTAGGGTTATGGACAGCCAGGAGCATGAATATACAAAGTTTAAAAGTTTTGGTAGATTCAGAACTGGTGGTTAGACAAGTCAGGAATCAGTTTCAAACCAAATATCCTCGGCTGAGGGCTTAAAGGAATGAAGTTTGGGACATGGTAGAGAATTTTTTCTTGGCATTTAATATCCAGTTCATGCCCCGGGAATAGAATAGGATGGCCGATTCCCTTGCTGTGGCTGCTAGTACATTCCGTCCACCTCAGAACCCTCTCTTAAGGTATGAAATTGGACAACCAGGAGCATGAATATACAAAGTTTAAAAGTTTTGGGAGATTCAAAACTGGTGGTTAGACAAGTCAGGAATCAGTGTCAAACCAAACACTCTCGGCCGAGGGCTTATAGGAATGAAGTTTGGGACATGGTAGAGAATTTTTTCTTGGCATTTAATATCCAGTTCATGCCCCGGGAACAGAATAGGATGGCTGATTACCTCGTTGTGGCTGCTAGTACATTACGTCCACCTCAGAACCCTCTCTTAAGGTATGAAATTGAGGTACGTTATCGACCATCAATCCCAGATAACATCAAGCACTGGCAGGTATTTGAGGATGAAGAACAGGTGAAGAGATTCCTGGAAACAGTAGGGGAATTCTCCAATATGGAGATTGATGCTTGTGAAGAAGAAGGGACTGAAGACACTTCAGAAAGAAATTGGGAGGAGAAAATGGCATGTAATAAAGTCTTGCAATTGAAGGGAAACATTATACCTAGAGGGTTGGTGCCTCTAGAAATATTATTTGACAAGAAAGATGTTCCACTGCAGCCAAGCAAAGTGGTAGAAGAAAATCAGGTAGAAGACTTGAATCTTGGTACTGATGTTGACCCCAAAATTGTAAAACTATCCAAGAAGATCCCAGAAGAATATAAAAAGCTATACCAGAAATTATTTCAGTCTTACAAAGATGTGTTTGCATGGTCTTATCAAGACCTAAAAACTTTTGACATCAGTATCATGCAGCATAAAATTCCACTAAAGGGAGATGCGAAACCTCACAAGCAGAAGCTCAGACAGATAAATACCCTGCTGCTTCCCTCCATTGAGAAAGAAATTAAGAAGCTGTTAAAAGAAAAAATAATTGTGCCACTGAGGTACTCTGAATGGGTGGCAAACCTAGTCCCTGTCCAAAAGAAGAATGGAGAAATAAGGCTATGTGTTGATTTCCGAAATTTAAATCGAGCATCCTTAAAAGATAATTATCCACTGCCCAAGATTGATAACATCCTGCAGAAAGTGGTTGGAGCTTCTAGGATGTCAATGATGGATGGATTCTCTGGTTATAATCATGTGGCTGTACTTTCAGAAGTTCAGAAGAAGACTGCTTTCACCATGCCATGGGGTACGTTTATGTATGCCAGGATGCCTTTCGGGTTGATTAACGCATGGGCCACTTTCTAAAGGGCCATGGACATTGCTTTTGTTGGGGAGAAAGATAAGTTTTTGGTAGTCTACCTCGATGATATCACTATATTTTCGAAGGATGATACTGAGCACATTGAGCATTTGCGTAGAACTTTTGAGAAATGCAGAAGGTATGGTCTTTCTCTCAATCCACAAAAGTCTTTATTTGCATTAGAAGAAGGCAAGCTTTTTGGACATATTGTGACTAAATATGGGGTAAAAATAGACCCTAAGAGGGTGGAGGTTATAAATGGTATTTCTCTTCCCTTAATTAGAAGGAGGTACAGGCGTTCCTAGGGTGCATTAATTTTCTAAGAAGGTTTATTCCTAACTATGCTGAAATAGTTAGACATATAACTGACATGCTGAAGAAAAATAATGAGGTTAAGTGGTCCCAGGAATCACGAGAGGCCTTTTCCAGAATAAAAAATGCTTTTGCAGAAGCCCCAGTGTTAGCTGGACCAGATTATGCCAAAACTTTCATGATCTTTTCATTTGCATCACCTCATACAATAGCAGGAGTTTTATTGCATAAAAATGAAGAAGGGTATGAGCAGCCCATCGCCTTCTTTAGTCAGGTGCTCCGTGATGCAGAAATAAAATATAACATATTAGAAAAGCAAGCATATGCCCTAGTGAAATCCCTTAAAGCATTCCGCATGTATGTCTTGCAGTCCCATATCACTGCATTTGTGCCTACAACAGTTGTAAAAGATATTCTTATCCAAGGGGATAGTGAAGGAAAAAGGGGGAAGTGGATTGCCAAAATACAGGAGTATGAGCTAGACATCCGCCCTACCCAACTGATCAAAGGACAAGGGCTAGCCAAAATCTTATCCGAATCAAACTATCAAGCTCTGGGTATAAATCTGTCCATAATAGCAAGTGAGGAATCTGAGGAGAAAGAAGAGCGACAGGGAGTACAGATAACTACTCCATAAACACATATAAAGTACCTCACTAATCAGTGGTACAAAGAGATAGTAGAATATCTCCTCACACTCAACTGCCCTCCAAGCCATGATAAAGCTAAATACAGAACGCTAAGGTTGAGATCATAGAAGTACATAGTTTCCAATGGCTGGCTATACTGGCGAGATCCCTCAGGCATTCTACTCCTGTGTCTCACAAAGGATGAGATAGAGAGTATAATGGCCGAATTTTATTAAGGAATCTGTGGGGGTCATTACAGCTGGAGGGCCACTACTCAAAAAATCCCGAAGGCCGGTTTCTATCGGCCCAAACTCTTTGGAGATGTTTTTGCCTGAGTTAGAGCTTGTGAAAAATGTCAAAGATTTGCTAAAAGATAGAAGTTGGCACCTCTGCCCATGATTCCCGTTCACGTGGATGAACCATTCCGGCAATGGGGAATTGAATTTATCAGTGAAATACATCCTCCGTCGAGTGGTCAGCATAATTGGATATTAACTGCCACGGATTATTTCACAAAATGGGTGGAAGCCATACCTGTGAGGAACGCAATAGATACTGTGATAATAAATTTCTTGGAAGAAAACATCATATCCAGGTTTAGCTGCCCTGCCAGAATAGTAAATGATAACGCCCAGGCCTTCAAGTCTACAAAGTTTGTGAGTTTCTGCCAGCAATATAACATTACACTTAGTCACTCTACAACCTATTACCCACAAGGAAATGGCTTGGTAGAATATTCAAATAAAACCCTGGTAAGGGCACTGAAGAAGGCTATCAACGAAAATCAGAAAAATTGGGATTCCCAGTTGAAATTTTCTTTTTGGGCCAATATAATTACCAGCAAGAGAGCAATTGGGAAATCCCCATATGAATTAGTATATGGGAGGGCAGCAGTATTCCCTATACAGTTAGCCTTACCAGTAGCCCGATTCATGCAAGAAAGTCAAGAAGAGCCTGATGATGTGACCAGGAGAATAAATCAGCTGGTGGAGCTAGAAGAAACACGCAATTAGGTAAGTCAAAGGCTGACTGAATATCAAGAGAAGATGAAGTACCTTATTGATCAGCATGCCAAGGAAAGGAAGTTGCAGATTGGAGATTTAGTGCTTAGATGGGATATCTGAAGAGCTGAAAAAGGAAAACATGGTAAATTCAACCCACTCTGGTTCGACCCTTTTAAAATCGTGGAGCAAGGGGGCAACAACACTTTCAGGTTGGAAAATTTACAGGGAGACTTGCTCGATGCCCCTGTAAATGACCAGTTCCTTAAAACCTACTTCTAGTTCTGATTCAGGCATAGACAACCTGGTGTATCATATTGTACATTAGTTTTCTGTTTTCATCCTTGTTTGAATAATGTGGGTGCCGTGATGAATTATGAAAAGAAAAGTAGAAGTGCTGAAGAGCAGTGTCCGCATAGAATATTAACCAGCGATCTGCGAAGTTCTCGACACGAAACCCCCTTTGTTTGGCCTAAAAAATCCTTTTTCTGCCTATCATTTCCCTCCTCTAAACTCAAAATTGCATAAAAAGGGCTGAAATCACACATTTTAACATATTTAAGGTCTAGCACCTTTCGGCCCTAGCCCCCTCAGTCTTTTTCTCCACGTGCCCTGGGCGCTAGATCAAGCGTTAGCTCGGAGAGCGCTTATCGCAGGGGATATCGAGCGCAGTATTATCCGTCGATCTGTACAGATCGGACGGCCTTCATAGATCAGCGTCGTGCCTATGGCCCAACCTATCCACCATCCGATCAACATGCAAATCAATGGTCAGGAGCTCACCCGCCCTTGTGGTCCCTGCAACTGCGCACTATTCAAAATCCGTCGGTTTCCATCGCACCACCTTTGGAGGGCGAGCGGTATTTTCCATTTCGAAGTGATTCCACTCACCATATGACATGTGGCACCAGCACTGTTTGAAAACCGCCCACCCATCGCGCATTATCGTTTGGCAGAAAACCCTGCGCGATATGCATGTGCACCGTCCTATCCAGAGCTGCCCCATCCAACGATGATCGCTCCACGAAGTTGCACGGGGGATAACCCAAGGCATCTGTACCCCTGGACCACCATCCGTCGCCCTCCACTGCATTTTCAACCGTTGATCTCCTCCTGAGATCCAACGGTCCATATTACTTACTTGCCCGCCATCGACACGTGCTTTCCGCCCCGTCATCCGTCCACGAGTTTTGTCACATATTCTTCCGCCCCTCATTTATTTCCATTCGAAGGTCAAATGTCCATCGTTTGCGTTCAAATTTTCTGCATCCCTCCAACCTTTACCAGGCCATTTTTCCGCCATTTCAACATGTTGTGTTGTCATCCTTTCTATCCCCACTGCATCCACCTTCCCATGCATTTGTTTTCTTGCGATTTTGCGTGTTTTGCAGGGTACAAGCGGCGGTAAACTGCCATCATTCACAGTCTCAATTACAGTAACATAGAACACCAGAAAGGACCATTTTTCAGAGGCTACAATTATGGAGAAAGGGTCCAGGAAGCTATTACGACATGAAAACCATTAAAGAAGCAGGGTTAAACTATGTCAAACCCTCCAGAGTCATTCAAAGCGCAGATTTCGTGATCAGAGACATTAATATTGCAGGCACAGAGTTAAAGGCGTATAATTGAAGATTTTTGAGCCTTAACCTAACCATTTGAAGGCAGAATTCCAGATTGAAGACCCCATAGATCACTAAGAGGGTCCATGCATAGAAAAAAATACCCTCAAGGTTTCATTTCAGCAAAATTTTCTTTCCAGGGAAGAACGGACTGTCCATGTGGTTTTTATTTCTCTACCGTGTTCCTGAAGAGACTTCCACCTAGTGCATTTATTTCAGAAAGCAGGCCACATAGTACATACAGCACTACAGAGTCATCAAGCAGTATGGGCATGCACATTTCCGCCATCCTGTCTTAATGAGGTAAATTAAATGTTTATCATCCATTTCCTTTACTAAGTTTTCTTTTTCTTCTATAAAACTCCCCAAGAGCAGATTATCAAGGGTTCTAGATTTTATCAGAAAATTATGCGGTGAGATAATTTTTGTATGCATTTTGTAAAAACTCTTATATGAATGTATAGAGCCCGTTGGGTTTCAGTGAGGAGGAGTTTTGTCTTTCAAGAGGATTCTAGTCTTTGGTGTCTCACAGTGTGTAACTTTCTCTTATATGTGCTAATTTAATTGTTCATTTCATTTCATCCACCTTTCTTGTATCATGTTTCTGGAATGCGAGTGGCTCACTGGTTTTTGGTATGGATTTATCCTAGTTGATACCCATGCTCGAATTATTCAAGCACTTTAAATATGGCTCGGGCATGATATATTGTTTCACCTTTCACTTCAACCATATTTCTGCTATATTAGCTTCTTTGGGAGGTTATTTTTAAAATGCTATTGTCATGTATGGATTCTTAAATTGGTAAGCCCATTACATGGTGATATTGTGTATCCGGATATTCATCTCAATGACAGCTTAGTATCATCTTACATATTGCTTACGTAGTAAACACCTTCGATTATCTATTTCTCGTGACATATTTTTGAATCGGCCCCTTGGCGTATGCCGCCCGAATTTTCTGATACATTTGTGTTAGAGTTCCCGCTAAATTTCCTCGTAGTTTTCCTTTCCCCGTGTCAAGTTTCGAAGATTTGGTCACATTCAAATTAATGTTTCTTATTTTTTAGGAGATAGCATGAGAGACTTTTTTGATAACTCCCCCTGCGTTATATCACACGCTCCTTGCTATATAAATATGTCCTAGGCACTCATCTTTCACAACTCAAGGTCGTCTCTGTGTTTACAACACTGCCTATTGGTAGCCCTGCATGAGATTGTAAATATAGGGTACTTAAACCCCTTTAAGAGCCTTTACTCTCCATGCTATCATCCAAATAAGAGGAGGCATTCTTGATAGCTCATAGAAAAATTCATTAATCCCCATCATGTGTATTGAGTAGGGGCTATAAGGCTAGAAATGAGAGATAAATGTACTCAACTCACGTTGTCCCTCTTCCCATTTTTGATGGATGTGGAGTTGTTGATCCTGGGCTACAAAAATGTAGTTCTCATGAAGCCAAGAGGATCTTGTACCTTCATCATTCTCTTCATGGATTCTAGTGAGCCTTCTTGCCCAACCTCCTATGCATATAGTGAACAAATCATTTTTACCATAGGTGCTCCAACAAAAATATGGACTACGTGTCATTGGATGGTGACCCAAGTCCCTCCTTTGAGACTAGATTTGTCCACCTTTTAGTTGCCTCAAATCATGATACAATAAGTGGCCATCCCACTACCTCTTTGCTGCCATAAGCTTCTTCAAAGCTTGGAAATAATGGAGGATAATAGGTGTTGGTTGAACATGATTCAAGCAACACATGTCTTGCTCCAAGTTATCCCTTTTGAGAAATCCCTTCCCATGACATAAGCCCAATACATGACCTTTTGCATAAGAAAACACAATATATAATGCAACAACGATATAAGGTTCTATCCTCTTCTTGAAATACAAATGAATCTGGGAGATTGCATTCCCAATGGATACATTCACCCATTGTACCTTTCCTCCTCTCATGTTTACAATAAAGATTGGAAAATCATTAACATCATGATATAAACATGCTCCCTTATGCCATCCCATGAGAAGGTTATGCCTTCTCCCAACCCAAAGTACATACATGATTATGGTATTCATTCTAAATAGAAATACATGTACATACATCATGGATACAAGTAGATGTATGGACATGGAATTCATCATGTGGTTTCCATACTCTCTCCTCATCAACCAAAACAAACATGCCTTCTTCTTATGCATTCTTTTCTTGAAATACAAGGCATGAGATAAGAAATTCAAAAACCTTGGGTGGTACCCAAACTCACCCAATAGGAACTAATGCAGGTGATCTCCTCCCTGCTTCATATCTAGATATGGTAAGTGGTTTGCATGCCACTTACTTGCTGCCCTTATCATTTCACCATGGCTAAAAGTGAAATGTATATTTTGTGCCTTAGGGAAGCACCCTTCATGTTGTAACACCTCCCTTAGCCCATCAAGGGAGTGGCCATATTTGAAAATAATCTTGGCCCATAGTTGGCCATGAAGCTTGTAAGGTAAAACACTCCCTTTGGGAGTTATGGCCTACAAATGTAAAGTAAGAGAATACATGAAATCATGAAATAAGATGTGATTTACATAAGCATGCTTCTTACCCAAAGTCTCCAATGTTGTGTTGGCTTCCCTCTTAGAAAGAGATGACATTGATGCACAAGGTTGAGGGAACACTTTGCTCTTCTGCTCATCCTGGGAACTCGTTGGTGGAATTCCTTCAAGTGAGGAGACATCAAGGCATAGATCATGGAAGGATGTATGGACTGATGTGTCCTTGCTTTGCTTGAATAGATCACTTTGCATTATTTTTGCATTATTATGCTGAAATAAAGAGTGACAAATTTTTCTTACCATGTGAAGCTTGCCCTTCTCTTTGCCTTCTACAATCTTCAGGGTCTCATCCTTTGATAGTGATGACACATGCTGCCCATGGATGGTGCCATTATCTTCATATAATGAGACCTCCCTAATGAGAGATGAATGAATACATGAGTGGAGAAGACCCTCCATGCTTCTACTACACAATCCAATCACCTTCCTAGGTGTAACAACCTTCTACAATGGATAGGAATAAGGCTAACCCTCTTCCCCATCTCCTCTTTGTGTCCTCATGGTTTTACACCTTCTGCATTTCAAGGGCTTTTGAAATGCAATCCCTTTGAGATATTTAAGAAAATACTTCTCATTTATGCCCTTCCAAAACCATTGAGGTTCTGGATCTTCTGCAGGTAGAATTTTCTCTTTGAGCTGGGGAGTGCTCATTGAGAAAGAGGCATCTAGAAAGGAGAAAAGGTTTCTCACTTAAAGATGTCTACCATTCATCATTTATTCCTCCAATGCTTCGCTAATGAACTTGAAATTTGAATGCCCCCATGAGGAATGGTGCCTCCTTTCTTCCTTACCGCTCTTGCACAGTGCAGTGCAACTTTGTTGCCCTAAATCAGTAGCATACAGAAATGTAGATCTCTTCATACAATGTGCTGAAATGACAACAGATGAATTTTTTATCACACCTTGGTGGGATGTAGAAGCAAGAACTTCTTCTGCAACTATGTAGTCTTCCTCCATTACTCAAGGCTACTCCTCCAAGGTTGTGCCAGCGTTGGTACAAGTCTCCACCCTTTCAATCTCCTTGAGATCTTCTTCAATACCCTTCATGGTCTGGAAAAGGAGCAGGGAGATCTCCTCTTCTGTCGTTCTTTCAAGTTGTGGAGCCATGCTCTTGTTTTTTCTATAAAATTCATCTTCTTTGTGAGGGTAGGAACTGCATGGGTCTTCCTTTCCTTCTTGAAACCTTTTGTAGGTCTCACTGCAACTTTCTTCTCCTTGAAACCCTCTAGGAGTTTCATTTTCTTCTTCTTTCTCCTTTGTCTGTCTACCCTCTTCGAAGAGGCTCTTCATGGATCTGGAATATGATGAGGTAAAAATAATCTTCTTCATCATTCTGACCATGCTCCTTGTTGTACAACACTTTGGCTTGAAGCCACAGGCTGAGCCAAAGATCTTGCTCTAATACCACTGTAATATCACAAATTTGGAATTTCTACAACAATGAGAATACCCTAAGGTATTCCAGAGTTTGAGATGCAGAAATATGCCTTATAAAAGATGCCCAATGATAGATCCTTCGATTAAATGATTATGCAACATCTTATAACTCACTTTGGACTCAAAAGGATGGGGAAAAGAGGTGATTTTGGTCCTAAAATGAGTGTATTCAGGTATCTACGTAAAAATAAAGTGGGATGATGGTTGGATTTGATATCTTAGGATATGAGGGACCTATGCTAAAATTTCAGCTCAAACAAATAATTCTAGCTATATTAAACAGTTCCTCCTTCCCCAACTAGGCTTAAAAACCCTGATTTCCCATGGCTTAAATTATGTAGAATGTACTAAACCTTCTACTGCATGATTTTATGAAGGGTTTAACTGAAATAATGATGGAAAATTAGTATGGAAGTTTTAGAATATGATTCAATGTCTTTATATTAGGAAATACAGATTTATACATGAAGAAAGGCCTCAAAACCCAGCATTATGATACAAGGAAATGCCAAATAAACTAGACAGTGTAATATTGAGGAAGTTGAAGCAGTGTTTCATTATATTTTAGATATAAAACAGATCTGAGTACAAAATGATAGATATGAATGGGATCTATATGCAAAAATAGCTTTTTAGTACATTCCCCTTGGGGATCTCAGCAGAAGATGAATAACAATGAGTAGATCTGAGATCTACACCATGAATCTGCAGTAAACTTCAGAAATTTTTGAAGAACATGATACACAGCAGATCAGATCTGAAATGCAACATAGATTGGTTGGCCAATATATGGATCACCATAATGAAGGGAAGGACCCTTTCACCAGAGATCTATCCTCCAAACTGATGCAAAATCCACACTGCAACTCTGCCTGCAAAAAGGATGCAGTTTCCTCAAGGGACTGTGCTGAATAAGTGGAGAGCACTTTGGCCTGATGCCAATATATGGATCTGAAGCACAATCAGGAGAGGCACTCTTCTAGGAGGTTAAAAGACACTCTCCATGAGAAGAGGCTCCCAAAACAATCTAGATCTATGTAGATCTAGAATCCCACTTGCTGCAGCTCACCGAAGCAAGTAAATTGTGACTGTATTTATGTTTCCTAAGAGAGATGGAGCTTGGCCTCAAAGCCTGATAGTGGACAAAACAAAACAGCCTCCTCCAAGAGCTGCTCAATGGAAGGAGAGAGAGGATTCCTAAACAGAAAACCCTCTTGTGCTATGCAGCACAATTCTCAGGATAGACAGCCTAGAGAATTTGAACTGGTCTAAGAAGACTCAATTCTGAATATCTTCAACAAACCTTCTCTTGAGCCTTCTCCTTCCTTTTATAAGATGAGGATGTGCAAAACCCTAAACCACCCTGAATCACTTAACCCCTTTCACATGAGGTCCTCCTTCTAGAACTGCGATGTCCCTTTATGAGATACACTGAATCGAGACAACGTTGTATATTTGGTCAAGGTTGACCCAGTCTCACAGCTTAACCCCTTTCACACCTATAAGTGGATTTTATTTCAAAGGCCCAGATTTATCCCTTTTCACATTGGGCATGTATTTATTCTTTGATTTAAGGAGTTTTTCATGTCCTCCTTTACATTTTATTCATCAAATAATAAAAAGGAAACAAAATGAAATATTCCTATTATCTTGGGCTAATTAGGAATATTAAAATCCTCCCCTCCAAAATTGTTGCTTGTCCTCAAGCAACTGCAAGGTGAGTGCTGCAAAATCTCCAATGGAATTGTCTCCTCCCCGGAATGAACCATATAGCTGTCATCATGAAGAATTGGGAGATACAAAGGAAGAATTACAAGCTGTCCGTTGATCATGTCAGCCCCCTATTAAATTCTGACAAGCAATCCCCTTTAAACGCCCTTTGTTTGGCCTAAAAAATCCTTTTTCTGCCTATCGTTTCCCTCCTCTAAACTCAAAATTGCATAAAAAGGGCCGAAATCACACATTTTAACATATTTAAGGTCTAGCACCTTTCGGCCCTAGCCCCCTCAGTCTTTTTCTCCACGTTTCTTGAGCGCTAGATCAAGCGTTAGCTCAGAGAGCGCTTATCGCAGGGGATATCAGGCGCAGTATTATCCATCGATCTGTACAGATCGGACGGCCTTCATAGATCAGCGTCGTGCCTATGGCCCAACCCGTCCACCATCCGATCAACCTGCAAATAAATGGTCAGCAGCTCACCCGCCCTTGTGGTCCCCGCAACTACGCACTATTCAAAATCCGCCAGTTTCCATCGCACCTCCTTTGGAGGGCGAACGGTATTTTCCATTTCGAAGAGATTCCACTCACCATCTGACGCGTGGCACCGACACTATTTTAAAACCGCCCACCCATCACGTGTTATCATTCGACAAAAAACCCGGCACGATATGCACATGCACGGGGGATAACCCAAGGCATCTGTACCCCTGGTCCACCATCTGTCGCCCTCCGCTGCATTTTCAGCCGTCGATCTCCTTCTAAGATCGGACGGTCCAGATTACCTACTTGCCTGACATCGACACGTGCTTTCCACCCTGTCATATGTCCACGAGTTTTGTCACATTTTCTTCCACCCCTCATTTATTTCCATTCGAAGGTCAAATGTCCATCGTTTGCGTTCAAATTTTTTGCATCCCTCCAACCTTTACCAGGTCATTTTTCTGCCATTTCACCATGCTGTGCTATCATCCTCGCTATCCCCGCTGCATCCACCTTCCCATGCATTTGTTTTCTTGACAATTTTGTGTGTTTTGCAAGGTACGAGCGGCGATAAACCACCATGATTCACAGTCTCAATTACAGTAACAGAGAACACCAGAAAGGACCATTTTCAGAGGCTAGAATTATGGAGAAAGGTTCTGGGAAGCTGTTACAACATGACCGCCATTAAAGAAGCAGGGTTAAACTCTGTCAAACCCTCCAGAGTCATTCAAAGCGCAGATTTCGTGATCGGAGACATTAATATTGCAGGCATAGAGTTAAAGGCATATAATTGAAGATTTTTTAGCCTTGACCTAACCATTTGAAGGAAGAATGCCAAATTGTAGACCCCGTAGATCACTCAGAGGGTCCATGCACAGAAAACAATACCCTCAAGGTTTCATTTAAGCAAAATTTTCTTTCCAGGGAAGGACGGACTGCCCATGTGGTTTTTATTTCTCTACCATGTTCCTGAAGAGACTTCCACCCAGTGCATTTATTTCAGAAAGCAGGCCACGAAGTACATACAACACTACAGAGTCATCAAGCAGTATGGGCGTGCACGTTTTCACCATCCTGTCTTAATGAGGAAAATTAAATTTTCATCATCCATTTCCTTTACTAAGTTTTCTTTTTCTTCTATAAAACTCCCCAAGAGCAGATTATCAAGGGTTCTAGATTTTATCAGAAAATTATGCGGTGAGAGAATTTTTGTATGCATTTTGTAAAAACTCTTATATGAATGTACAGAGCCCGTTGGGTTTCAGTGAGGAGGAGTTCCATCTTTAAAGAGGATTCTGGTCTTTGGTGTGTCACAGTGTGTAACTTTCTCTTATATGTGCTAATTTAATTGTTCATTTCATTTCATCCGCCTTTCTTGTATCATTTTTCTGGAATGCGAGTGGCTCACTGGTTTTTGGTATGGATTTATCCTAAATATGGCTCAGGCATGATATATTGTTTCACCTTTCACTTCAACCATATTTCTGCTATATTAGCTTCTTTTGGAGTTTATTTTTAAAATGCTATTGTCATGTATGGATTCTTAAATTGGTAATCCCATTACATGGTGATATTGTGTATTTGGATATTCATCACAATGACAGTTAGTATCATCTTACATCTTGCTTACGCAGTAAAAACCTTTTGATTATTTATTTCTGTGACATATTTTTGAATCGGCCCTCTTTATAGTAAGCTGCCTATGAATTTTCTGATGCATTTGTGTTAGAGTTCCTCACAAATTGCCTCTGCAGTTTTCCTTTCCCTGTGTCAAGTTTCTGAAGATTTGGTCCCATTCAAATTAATGTTTCTTGTTTTTAGGAGATAGCATGAGAGCCTTTTGTTGATAACTCCCCTTGTTATATCACATGCTCCTTGCTATATAAAGATGTCCTAGGCACTGGTCTTTCACAACTCAAGGTTGTCTCTAGGAAAGACAACATCTTTTTGGTGTCGTTGTCGGGGAACGAAGTTGAGAAAATTTAAATCCCTGGGCCTTGAAAAAACATAATTCAATCTTCAAGTAGGTGATTATGGAGAGTTGAGAGTTGTAGATCCCTCACCTTGGCGACTCCACATTCATTTATTAGATAAATTTACTTGCAGTCCTGGCTCCTCGTAAGCCACACCTGAGGTCAGATATGTCACAACCTAAGACACACTCAGTGTCTGAACTAGAAAAGATCATACATAGAAGAAGTTCAAGGGAAAGGCAATCAGTCCACACTGAAATCCCTGAATTGTCTGTAGAAAACTTTCCATCCTCTTCTTCTCAAGTAGCCCAAGTGCTAGGTCCCGACCTCACTGTGGGAAATATCGAGTACTATTCAAATAGTCCATCCTAGGGAGGTGTCAGAATTAAAGACAACTTTCACCCTACTCCTGAGGTCAAAGAGGTCAAGGAAGTCACCGAAGTAGCTGCTATTAACTTCCCGTTGTTCCCATCAACACCTCAAGCTACTGTCCAGTACATTCCTATTGTTATTCATACTCCACTTCCACCTCCTCCTCCTCCTTTTACACATCAAATTCGTGCACTACCTCCACCTCCTCCAATGGCCAATGTTCCCGGCTTCTTGTTAAATAAATATTCCCCCTTGGCATTACCTCAAGTGTTGAACGATATGCCACAAGATTATCTGAAGATCTTACCCCGATTCAATGGGGAAAATGATATTGATGCTCAAAAACATCTTGAGGTCTTCTTCTCTTTTGTAGAGAACTTTAATGTGGAACATTTAGATGTAGTCTTAAGGATGTTTGTCCAATCTCTTGATGGTGAAGCTCGAAAATGGTTTAAGACATTGGGAGACCGTTCTGTTACCACTTGGGAAATAATGGAAGATACTTTTCTCAGGAAATGGGGAGAGAAGAAAGATCATGGAAATTGTCTTACTGAGTTTAACACACTCAAGAAAAGACATAATGAAGGGGTGTCAGAATTTATCAAGAGATTTAATAAATTGTATTTGAGTCTTCCTGCTGATATGAAACCTCATCAAACTGCTGCTAAAGTTGTTTTCGTAGTAGCCTTTGACTCAGAATTCAGTTTCTCTTTGAGAGAAAGAAATCCTGCCACTCTGGATGATGCTCAGACAGATGCGCTAGAGTTGGAGGAAAATTTTTCCTCCATTGTTAAATCAAAGGGAAAATCTAAACAAGATACTAGGAGAAGGGGAAAAAAGGAGGTATCTACCTCTAACCAAGACAGAGACTCAACTAATGACAGAATTGAAGAAATGAACAAAATGATTAAGAACCTTTCTGGTAAGCTGGTCAAGCTTGAATTGGAGGCCAATAATTCAGCCTCCAACAATTTCCAGAATGCTCCAAACAGGGGTTACAACCCTCAGTATAGGAAACCACCCCTGCAAATATTGCAAAGGGAACTAAAGGAACAACAAGATCAGGTACCACACCCATTGTACTTGGAAGGTCAAGTGGATGATCCTACTGAAGACACTGCCTATGAACTGGAGGATGCAAATCTTTCTTTCTCGAATAGTGATGGAACCGAGTTCTCATTGCAAGAAGAAGAGAAGGCTAGAGACACGGAAGACTCAGAGATTGATCACTATTGAAAGCAATTTGTTGATTTAATGCAAGCATAGTTTAATAGGAGATATGATCTCAGATCTTCTAGGAAGAGGACTCGTACTCAAGATCAAGAAGAAGAGCCACCCCAGAAGGAAGCACCTGCTCAAAGGGAGTCAACAATGCAGAAAGTCACAGACAAAGGTAAGGGGCCTCTAAACAAACCTTTGCAGTCTAATGATAAAATTCCTTCCTCGTCAAAAGTAGTCTTTCCCCCTAATTCCAAGTCTGTGTCAAAAGAAGTCAAACCCTCAGCTGAAAATAAAGAGTCAAAAGAGTTTGTAATAGAGAAGTCCTCTCCTGCTTTCAGTCTGCAAAAGGAACTTAAGAAGGTCAAAATTCTAGTTCCCTTGACTGAACTGTTGAAGCAACCTGCATATCAATCCCAAGTCACCTCTTTCATGATCCCTCCAGAAGCAGCACTTATCCCGGATAGTCTTAACCTTCAAGAAGAAATACCCATGGTTGTATTTGGCCCACATGTTGAGGAATTAGATGCTTCTGCTCCTCCCTTCTATGTGTCTCTAGTGACCCATGACCTGTTATTACATAACTGTATGCTAGATTCTGGTGCTTCCCATAATCTTCTGCCTCTGTCAGTCATGGAACAACTAGGATTACAAATCACTCATCCATACAAGGACCTCTATTCATTTGGTTCCAAAAGAGTTAAATTCCTGGGGATGATCAAGGATTTGGTGGTCAATTTGCCCAAATCCCAGAAAAAAGTGTGGTAATGGACATCGTGGTGGCTGACATCCCAGCTCGCTTTGGCATGTTGATGTCAAGGTCCTGGGGGACAAAAATTGGTGGGTCAATCAAGTTGGACTTAACATATGCCACTATCCCAGTTTTTGGTGGCCAGGACAGGAGGTTGTACAGAGAAACTAGATTTTTCAAGATGGTTATTAAGGCCGATAACTCGGTTAATTCACCAGTCTACAGTAAAGAAGGTGATTTCTCATGTTTAATGCTGGAGGAAGACCAAGATTATGCTCATGAACCATCCTTCTGCCAGATCAAGACTGAGCAGCCCTTAGAGAGCCATGAAGCAAGAATCTGGACACTTCATTTTGACGGCGCAAATTGAAGAGAAGGTAATGGAGCTGGAATACTATTGATTTCTCCTACAGGCAAATGGGTCCCATTGTCTTTCAAGCTAGAATATGAAGCCACTAATAATGTTGCCGAATATGAAGCACTTATGTTAGGGTTACATACAGCCAGGAGCATGAATATACAAAGTTTAAAAGTTTTGGGAGATTCAGAACTAGTGGTTAGACAAGTCATGAATCAGTGTCAAACCAAACATCCTCGGATGAGGGCTTATAGGAATGAAGTTTGGGACATGGTAGAGAATTTTTTCTTGGCATTTAATATCCAGTTCATGCCCTGGGAACAGAATAGGATGGTCGATTCCCTTGCTGTGGCTGCTAGTACATTCCATCCACCTCAGAACCCTCTCTTAAGGTATGAAATTGAGGTACGTTATCGACCATCAATCCCAGATAACATCAAGCACTGGCAGGTATTTGAGGATGAAGAATAGGTGAATAGATTCCTGGAAATAGTAGGGGAATTCTCAAATATGGAGATTGATGCTGGTGAAGAAGAAGAGGCTGGAGACACTTCAGAAAGCAATTCGGAGGAGAAAATGGCAGCTAATAAAGTGTTGCAATTGAAGGGAAACATTATACCTATAGGGCTGGTACCTCTAGAAATATTATTTGATGAGAACGATGTCCCATTGCAGCCAAGCAAAGTGGTAGAAGAAAATCAGGTAGAAGACCTGAATCTTGGTACTGATGCTGACCCCAAAATTGTAAAACTATCCAAGAAGGTCCCAGAAGAATATAAAAAGCTATACCAGAAATTATTTCAGTCTTACAAAGATGTGTTTGCATGGTCTTATCAGGACCTAAAAACTTTTGATATTAGTATCATGCAACATAAAATTCCACTAAAGGGAGATGCAAAACCTCATAAGCAGAAGCTCAGACAGATAAATCCCCTACTGCTTCCCTCTATTGAGAAAGAAATTAATAAGTTGTTAAAGGCCAATAATTTTGTTCCATTGAGGTACTCTGAATGGGTGGCAAACCTAGTCCCTGTTCGAAAGAAGAATGGAGAAATAAGGCTATGTGTTGATTTCCGAAATTTAAATAGAGCATCCTTAAAGGATAATTACCCACTGCCCAAGATGGATCACATCCTGCAGAAATTGGTGGGAGCCTCTCAGATGTCAATGATGGATGGATTCTTTGGTTATAATCAGGTGGTTGTACTTTCAAAATATCAGAATAAGACTGCTTTCACCACGCCATGGGGTATGTTTATGTATGCCAGGATGCCTTTTGGGTTGATTAACGCAGGGGCCACTTTCCAAAGGGCCATGGACATTGCTTTTGTTGGGGGGAAAGATAAGTTTTTAGTAGTCTACCTCGATGATATCAGTGTATTTTTGAAGGATGATACTGAACACATTGAGCATTTGCGTAGAAATTTTGAGAAATGCAGAAGGCATGGTCTTTCTCTCAATCCACAAAAGTCTTTACTTGCATTAGAAGAAGGCAAGCTTTTGTGACATATTGTGAATAAAGATGGGGTAAAAATAGACCCTAAGAGGGTGGAGGTTATAAATGGTATTTCTCTTCCCAGAAATAAGAAGAAGGTGCAGGTGTTCCTAGGGCGCATTAATTTTCTGAGAAGGTTTATTCCTAACTATGCTGAAATAGTTAGACATATAACTGACATGCTGAAAAAAAATAATGAGGTTAAGTGGTCCCAGGAATCACGAGAGGCCTTTACCAGAATAAAAAATGATTTTGCAGAAGCCCCAGTGTTAGCTGGACCAGATTATGCCAAACCTTTCATGATCTTTTCTTTTGCATCACCTCATACAGTAGCAGGAGTTTTATTGCAGAAAAATGAAGAATGGTACGAGCAGCCCATCGGCTTCTTTAGTCAGGTGCTCCATGATGCAGAACTGAAATATAACATATTAGAAAAGCAAGCATACGCCTTGGTAAAATCCCTTAAATAATTCCGCATGTATGTCTTGCAATCCCATATCACTGCATTTGTGCCTACATCAGCTGTTATCCAAGGGGATAGTGAAGGAAAAAGGGGGAAGTGGATTGCCAAAATACAGGAGTATGAGCTAGACATCCGCCCTACCAAACTGATAAAAGGACAAGGGCTAGCCAAAATCTTATCTGAATCAAACTATCAGGCTCTGGGTATAAATTTGTCCATAATAGCAAGTGAGGAATCTGAGGAGAAAGAAGAGCGACAGGGAGTAGAGATAACTACTCCAGAAACGCATATAAAGTACCTCACCAGTCAATGGTACAAATAGATAGTAGAATATCTCCTCACACTCAGCTGCCCTCCAAGCTGTGATAAAGCTAAATACAGAACACTAAGGTTGAGATCACAGAAGTACATAGTCGCCAATGGCCGGCTATACTGGCGGGATTCCTCAGGCATTCTACTCTTGTGTCTCACAGAGGATGAGGTAGAGAGTATAATGGCCGAATTTCATGAAGGAATATGTGGGGGTCATGATAGCTGGAGGGCCACTGCTCACAAAATCCTAAAGGCTAGTTTCTATTGGCCCAATCTCTTTGGAGATGTTTTTGCCCAGGTTAGAGCTTGTGATAAATGTCATAAATTTGCTGAAAGACAGAAGTTGGCACCTCTGCCCATGATTCCCGTTCATGTGGACGAACCATTCCGGCAATGGGGAATTGACTTTATAGGTGAAATACATCCTCCATCGAGTGGTCAGCATAAGTGGATATTAACTGCCACTGATAATTTCACGAAATGGGTGGAATCCATACCTGCGAGGAACGCAATAGATGCTGTGATAATAAATTTCATGGAAGAAAACATCATATCCAAGTTTGGCTGCCCTACCAAAATAGTAGCTGATAACGCCCAGGCCTTCAAGTCTGCAAAGTTTGTGAGCTTATGCTAACAGTATAACATTACACTAAGTCACTCTATAGCCTATTACCCACAAGGAAATGGCTTGGTAGAGTCTTCAAATAAAACCCTGGTGAGGGCGCTGAAGAAGGCTATCAACAAAAATCAGAAAAATTGGGATTCCTAGTTGAAATTCGCTCTATGGGCCAATAGAATTACCTGCAAGAGAGCAACTGGGAAGTTCCCATATGAATTATTATATGGCAGGGCAACAGTATTCCCTATACAGTTAGCCTTGCCAGTAGCCCGATTCATGCAAGAAAGTCAAGAAGAGCCCGATGATGTGACCAGGAGAATAAATCAGTTGGTGGAGTTAGAGGAAACACGTAACCAGGTAAGTTAAAGGCTAACTGAATATCAAGAGAAGATGAAGTACCTTTTTGATCAGCATGCCAAGTATAGGAAGTTGCAAATTGGGGATTTAGTGCTCATATGGGATGTCCGAAGAGCTGAAAAAGGGAAACATGGTAAATTCGACCCACTCTGGTTCGGCCCTTTTAAAATCGTGGAACAAGGGGGCAACAACACTTTCAGGTTGGAAAATTTATAGGGAGACTTGCTTGACGCTCCTGTAAATGGTCAGTTCCTTAAACCCTACTTCCAATTCTGATTCAAGCATAGACAACCTGGTGTATCATACTGTACATTAGATTTATGTTTTCATCTTTGTTTGAATAATGTGGGTGTTGTGATGAATTATGAAAAGAAAAGTAGAAGTGCTGAAAAACAATGTCCGCATAGAAGATTAACCGGTGGTCTGCGAAGTTCTAGACACACCCAGGGATGAACGTTCCATCCCCAGGTGGAGCCAATTTTGATCATGTCAGCCCCCTATTAAATTCTGACAAGAAATCCCCTTTAAACCCCCTATGTTTGGCCTAAAAAATCCTTTTTCTGCCTATCGTTTCCCTCCTCTAAACTCAAAATTGCATAAAAAGGGTCGAAATCACACATTTTAACATAATTAAGGTCTAGCACCTTTCGGCCCCAGCCCCTCAATCCTTTTCTCCACGTGACCTGGGCACTAGATCAAGCGTTAGCTCGGAGAGCGCTTATCGCAGGGGATATCGGGCGCAGTATTATCCATCGATCTGTACAGATCAGATGGCCTTCATAGATCAGTGTCGCACCTATGGCCCAACCTATCCACCATCCGATATACCTTCAAATCAATGGTCAGGAGCTCACCCGCCCTTGTGGTCCCTGCAACTGCACACTATTCAAAATCCGTCGGTTTCCATCGCACCGCCTTTGGAGGGCGGGCAGTATTTTCCATTTCGAAGCGATTCCACTCACCATCTGACACATGGCACCAAAACTGTTTGAAAACTTCCCACCCATCATGTGTTATTGTTCGACAGAAAACCTGGCACGATATGTACGTGCACCGTCCGATCCAGAGCTACCCATCCAATGGTGATCGCTCCATGAAGTTGCACAGGGGATAACCCAAGGCATCCGTACCCCTGACCCACCATCCGTCACCGTCCGCTGCATTTTCAGCCGTCGATCTCCTCCTGAGATCGGATGGTCCAGATTACTTACTTGCCGACCATCAACACATGCCTTCCGCCCCATTATCCGTCCACGATTTTTGTCACATTTTCTTCCGCCCCTCATTTATTTCCATTCGAAGGTCAAATTTCCATCATTTGCGTTCAAATTTTCTGCATCCCTCCAACCTTTACTAGGCCATTTTTCCGCCATTTCACCATGTTGCGTTGTCATCCTCGCTATCCCCACTGCATCCACCTTCCCATGCATTTGTTTTCTTGACTATTTTGCGTGTTTTGTAGGGTACGAGCGGCGGTAAACCGCCATGATTCACAGTCTCAATTACAGTAACAGAGAACATTGGAAAGGACCATTTTTCAGAGGCTATAATTATGGAGAAAGGGTCTGGGAAGCTGTTACGACATGACCGCCATTAAAGAAGCAGGGTTAAACTCTATCAAACCCTCCAGAGTCATTCAAAGCGCAGATTTCGCGATTAGAGACATTAATATTGCAGGCAGAGAGTTAAAGGCGTATAATTGAAGATTTTTTAGCCTTAACCTAACCGTTTGAAGGTAGAATGCCAGATTGTAGACCCCGTAGATCACTCAGAGGGTCCATGCATAGAAAATAATACCCTCAAGGTTTCATTTCAGAAAAAATTTTCTTTCCAGGGAAGGACGGACTGCCCATGTGGTTTTTATTTCTCTACCGTGTTCTTGAAGAGACTTCCACCCAGTGCATTTATTTCAGAAAGCAGGCCATAGAGTACATACAGCACTACAGAGTCATCAAGCAGTATGGGCGTGCACATTTCTGCCATCCTGTCTTAATGAGGCAAATTAAATGTTCATCATCCATTTCCTTTACTAAGTTTTCTTTTTCTTCTATAAAACTCCCCAAGAGCAGATTATCAAGGGTTCCAGATTTTATCAGAAAATTATGCGGTGAGAGAATTTTTGTATGCATTTTGTAAAAACTCTTATATGAATGTACAGAGCCCGTTGGGTTTCAGTGAGGAGGAGTTTCGTCTTTAAAGAGGATTCTGGTCTTTGGTGTCTCACAGTGTGTAACTTTCTCTTATATGTGTTAATTTAATTGTTAATTTCATTTCATCCGCCTTTCTTGTATCATTTTTCTGGAATGCGAGTGGCTCACTGGTTTTTGGTATGGATTTATCCTATTTTATACCCGTGCTTGAATCAGTCAAGCACTTTAAATATGGCTCAGGCATGATATATTGTTTCACCTTTCACTTCAACCATATTTCTGCTATATTAGCTTCTTTGGTAGGTTATTTTTAAAACGCTATTGTCATGTATGGATTCTTAAATTGGTAAGCCCATTACATGGTGATATTTTGTATCTGGATATTCATCTCAATGACAGTTAGTATCATCTTACATCTTGCTTACGTAGTAAACACCTTCTGATTATCTATTTCTATGACATATTTTTGAATCGGCCCTCTTTACAGTAAGCTGCCTCTGAATTTTCTGATACATTCGTGTTACAGTTCCTCACAAGTTGCCTCTGTAGTTTTCCTTTCCCTGTGTCAAGTTTCTGAAGATTTGGTCCCATTCAAATTAATGTTTCTTGTTTTTAGGAGATAGCATGAGAGCCTTTTGTTGATAATTTCCCCTGTTATATCACACGCTCCTTTCTATATATAAGATGTCCTAGGCACTGGTCTTTCACAACTCAAGGCTGTCTCTAGGAATGAAAACAGTATCTTTAATTGGGGTTGTCCTTTCCGGAAAGAAAAATTACCAAGAGTGGTTTAGGAAAGTTAAAAATACTCTTATCTTTAATGATTTATAGGATGGAGTCTGTGAAGGAGAAGGAGATAATGCACCAATGCAACCTGATGATCAGAAACAAATCACAATCTGGAAAAGTAAGGATAAGAAGGCCTTTGCCTTAATATCCGCTTCAGTCTCAGAAAAGGTAAAGAGATACATTACTGAGAGTAAAACAGCTTATGATGCCATATAAAAACTAAGAGATCTTTATGATTCACATTTTGAATTGGAGATAATTCAGTTATTGTTAAAGTTATTTAATCTAGAAATGAACGATAATGATCCTCTAAAACTTGGCAAATTAAAGTCATCAATCATGAAATTGAATGTACTGGAGTTAAAGTTTATTTTTCATTTACTATGTTTATAAAATATCTTTACCCTAGTTATTTACACTACTTGGAATCTCTCCAAACTAGTGGGAAACTAAAAGATATAGATTTTGACAAATTAGTAGGGAAAATTGCAAAAAGAGAGAAGGCTTTTGGCAAGAAAGAAGCATCACATAGTTCTAATACCAAAACCCTATGTCTTGCTCAAAAAGACCAAAAACCTCAGGAGGAATCTTTCAGAAATACTAGAGGTAATAGAGGTCAAGGTAGGAAGAATTATAGATAGACAGCAGAATGAACAACAAAGAAATTTTTCTGATAAAATAGCTTTTAAATGTTTTAGATGTGATAAACTTGGACATACTACAGCAAATTGAAAAATTACCTGGGATAAAATTAATGAAAAAAGAGAACAATTTCTTGAAAAGAAAGATCATATAATTCCAGATAGAGGACAGTCTTCTAAGAATGCACATTATGTTGTCGCACATTGTAATTTCCACATGGAAGATTTTTTCAGTACTTCTTTTTCTTCATGGTATGAAAATTGGGTTTTAGATACAAGTGCCACATGTCATATAGCCTTTCAAATATATTTTTTTGATCAACTCAGTGATAATATTGACGGAGTAGTGTATTTTGCTGATAAGTCCCAAATTAAACCATCAAGGATTGGTTCAATTCAGTTAAAAATTCCTGGACTTACAAATTATATTTTGAATGATGTTCTTTATATTCCGCAGTTCCAAAGAAATTTGTTATCTCTTATACAAATAAGACAACAGGGACATTCCATTCACATATTTGATGGTAAAGTAGAAATTAGAAGAGCAGCTGATAATAAAACTGTAATGTTTGGTGTGGAAGAAGATAAATTATTGAAGTTGCATGGTATGTTGTCTATTGCATTTAACACAACTTATTTGGTTTAGCAAAATGATACTCTATCATCTTCTTTATTATGGCATGCACACTTCGGTCATGTTAATTATGAAATTATTCGAATTATGAAACAACAGGGGATTAAGGGACTTCCAACAGTTCCCAGAAAATTTACCCCATGTAATGCTTGTATATTGGGCAAGCATCACAACAGTCTTTTCAGAATTCTAAGTCTAGAGATACAAGAAAATTAAGTCTCATACACTCTGACTTATGTGGTCTAATGCCTGTACCAACTGCAAATGGAAATAAATACATACTCACTTTTATTGATGATTATTTGAGGATGTGTTGGGTTTATCTGCTTAAAAAAAAATCACAAGTTTTTGATGTGTTTAAGAAATTTCATCTCTTGATAACAAATGAAGCACAACTTACTATTGGTACAATAAGGACTAATAATGGAGGAGAATATACTTCACATTCTTTTGAAACATATTTTCAAGAGAATGACATCAAACATCAGACCACCATACTATATAATCTGCAACAAAAAGGTGTTGTTGAAAGAATGAAACGAACATTGCTTAATATGGTAAGGTCAATGATGTTTTTTAAGAATTTAAAATTAATTTTTTGGGAACAAGTCGTGCTCTGTCTGGCATACATTAGAAATTGGTGGCCTTCCTAACAATATAAATCCATATGAAATGTGGTGCAATCATCTTCTTGCTATTAAACATTTCCTAATTTTCAGTTCTCAATGTTATGCTTTGAATTCCAAACTTCAGAGGAATAAGCTGAGTGAACGAATCATAAAATGCATATTTTTAGGGTATTCCATGACTTCTAAGGCATAGAGATTATATGATGAAGTGAACAAAAAGTTTATTTTGTCAAGACATGTAATTTTTCTTGAAACCGATAAAGATTCTCTCACTGTTGATAGACAGCTTAATCAAATAGAAAATTTTGTGCCTCAAAAGTTTTATTATGAATCCGATAATATACTTCCCCATCCTGAAGGGGGGATTCCTATATTAGATCAATCTGTGGAGTTTCCTTCTCTCAATGTTGAGAAATTGGTTGATGATGATAATTATGTTGTTGCTGATGAGGAATTAGTTGATGTAAGTGTTTCTATAGAAACAATGATAGAAATGGAAAGAACTGAGCTAGATGAAGAAGATGAGAAACTTCCTAAACAACTTCCTACACAAACTTTGCGAAGGTCATCTCGTATTCGAACATTTCCAAAGAAATATGATGAGTTTAAGGCTGGAAGTTCGTCAGGTAACTATTCTCATTGTGAATTTAATTTTCTATGGATTGTGAACCTGCTTGATTTGAAGAAGCTATTATTTATGAATAGTGGAAAGTTGCAATGCGAAAGGAATATGATGCTCTCATAAAAAATGGCACATGGAGGCTGGTGGATCCTCCTGCTGGCATCAAACCTATTGGTTGCAAATGGATTTATAAAACTAATTTTAAAGCTGATGGTTCGCTAGATAAGTACAAAGCAAGACTTATAGCGAAGGGATATGAACAGAAAGAGGGTATTTACTATACAGAGACTTTTTCTCCTACAACTAAATGGGGCATTATTAGATCTTTGTTTGCTATTGCAGCTAAGAAAGAATGGAAAATTCATCATATGGATGTCAAAACTACCTTTTTAAATGGATATTTGAAAGAAGATGTTTACATGTTTCATCCAGAAGGTTGTTCTGTTAAAGGGAAAGAACAAAAGGTTTTAAAACTAATGAAGTCTTTGTACGGCTTGAAGCAAGCGCCACGAGCATGGTATTAGAAGCTAACTAAACATCTTCTTAATTTAAACTATAAACATTTTTACCTAGATGATGCAACTCTTTTCATTAAGAAAGTTGGAAGATCAGTTGTATATCTATTTGTATATGTTGATGATTTGATGATCACAGGAAACAATGATGAATACATATCATCTATAAAGAAGGAATTGAAAAAGTTTTTTGATATGAAAAATTTAGGTTTACTTCATTACTATCTTGGAATTGAATTTGATCAAAAACCACAACATATTTTCATCTCTCAGAAGAAATATGTTGATAAATTATTGAACAGATATATTATGATGGAATGTAATCCTATTTCTACTCCAATGGAGCAGAATTTGAAACTCTCTTCTGAAGAAGGAAAGTTGTTTGAAGATCCAACAAAGTACAGACAACTTGTTGGAAGCTGGATTTATTTGTCTATTACTCGTCCTGGTATAACCTTTGTTGTCGAAATACTTTCCAAGTTTATGCATCATCCTTGTGAGGGGCATTGGGTAGCAACAAAAAGAGTTTTGAAGTATTTAAAAGGAACTCAAACTTACGACATCAAATATTCCAAAGTTTTAAACTTCCATCTTGTTGGTTATTCAAATTCAGATTTTGATGGAGATAAAGAAAATGGAGTCTCAACTTCTGGATATTCGATGAATCTTGGATCAGCAGCCATTAGTTGGAGATTGCGCAAGCAATCTATTCCTATTGATTCTACCGTTGAAGCCAAATATGTTTCAGCATCTCAAGCCACTAAGGAAATCATTTGGCTTCAAAAAATACTCGAAGATTTGCAGGAGAAACAAAGAGCTTCAACTCCTCTATTTGTCGACAACTCTTCTGCAATTCAGTTGGCCAGGAATCCAAAGTTTCATGATCGAACCAAAAATATCGACACCAAATATCATTTGATTCAACATCATGTAGAGGCCAAAAAAATTCATCTGACACATTATCCAACTTTTGAACAAATTGCAAATATTTTTAGCAAAGTATTAGGCGTGAAAAGTTCAAAAAATTTAGATCTTTAATTGGTATGTTAGATGTCCCTTTGAATTAAGGGGGGAAATTTTGTAATTCTATGGGAATCCTAAGGGTCCTATGCAGTTAGGTAGTTAGGTAGTTAGGAAGTTAGTAGTTAGTGATAACTAATTTATGAAGTATAAATGTAATCCAATTCAATGAATGAGATATAGAAATCACATGGTTATTATTTAACAAACGAATGTTGCCTCCCACAGGTTAAATCCCACTTTAATGGTACTTAATATGAATAGATATAGCCTCAATGAAAATCCCAGGAATATATTCAAACGGAGTTACGCAACAAAATAGTCTCAAGGTCAGTTTTTTTGTCCTGTAGTAATTTTTTTTCTTCAAAAAATCAGATAATTGGAGTGTTTGAATTGTATTTTTGATGGTGGAAATGGATTCAGTACCATCAAAAACCTTATGTTTGAATTGCATTTTTTATGGTGGAAATGGATTCAACACCATCAAAACCCTTAAGACACCCAAAATACTGAAGTTCAACTACTGTAACCCAGATTTTCAAAAATCTTTGCCGAAAATTTTCATAATCTTACAAGAATTTATGAATTATTCTGTAAGTGATTTTTTCTAGACTACAACTATTCAAACAAGACATAACCAAGCACAATGAGCACGTGGGGTGCACATATATCATCACCCCTGGCATGAGAATAATGCAATAAACACAATAGTATGATGTAGAAACAAAAATTTCACTCCACCTTCGTCTTAACAAACTAAAGAAATCATCCACTATTTTATCAAAGGCAGCTTCCTTTACTGGTCAACCACCCCTCCTTTCAAACAAATTTGCTGGATACTTTTCACAGGGATGAATTGCAGAGTGCTTTAAGTCACAAATATCACTATGAGAAATATTATAAGGAAATCCACTTTCGTGATTGAAAATGTGTTAATAGCCAGCATGAATCTCTCAAGAAACGATCAAAAGATGGGTACCTGATAAGCACAGAGTTACGCTAGAGCCCCGAGATTCACCAATTCAAAATCAATTAGACCCTTGGCAACAAGATAGAAAAAATTTACTCCAAATATTTTCCAAGATGCTAAACAACCATTTTTCATATTTCAAATCTTATAAAATATATTGATTCTCCGCACAACCCTAATACTAGATATACTCGTTGGTGAAGCATTGGGATGTTAGAAGCCCTTCTCACCATCTGTACATTTCTGCTAGAATCTACATTCACTACTGATACAGGTTCCCCTGATTGATGAGTCTTGTTTTTTCAATGAAAAATTCAAACTGTGATTTTTTTTTTGGCTACAAAACCACATTTTTCCCATTTATCTAATCTATGGAAATGAAATTCAATTGCATTTAATTTAGACTCCTCCCAAGTGGTTATGCCAAGTAGTCTAAAAAAGTAGCAGAATGGTCTAGAATTTGGCAAAGATTTTATGAGAATCTTGTTTACAGTTGTTGAAATTTAGTGTTTTGAGTGCCTTAAAGGTTTTTGATAGTGTTGAATCCATTTTCACTATTAAAAATGGATTCCAAACACTCCAACTACCTAATTTTTTGAATTTTAGTTTACCGGATTCCGAAAAAAAACTACCATCTAAGCTATTCCACATGCTGGGTAGACAACTTCGTGGTTATGCTGTAATTTTTTCTTGAAATGTTGCCCCTTGGATTCCATTATTTATTCTCTGGTAGACGCCAAACATGGTATGATGGGTTGAGAGTTTTCACCTCAGATGTGAGGCAGTGGTATATATGTTTCAGTGAATGGTTAACAACTATTCCAAAAAAATAAATTATAAATTGAATTATCAATTATAATTTTCATTTCAGGCACTGTTTACAAAATAAAGAAGTTAAACATATTTATACTTTCCCATAGTCATATTTACATCAAATAACATCGAACCCAAACAAATTCTTAAACTCTTGAGATTCTTATGTTTCATTACCACAATGTATGAAGATGAATCCAAAGCAAGCACTATTATCATTTTGCAGTTCTTAAATTCCATTAGGAGTGTTGTTAATTTTTTCAATGTCTGGCATACTAAAGCAAGATAACGAGTTTAAATTCCATTTATATAATACAAGTGGTCTGGTTTTCAAAGAACAAAAATCAAAGTTATGTTGGGATTTAGTAAAAATCTATGCTAAAAGAGTTGGCTATTGAGATATGGCGTTGCCCACTTTTTCATTAACAACAAAAGGAATTATAAAAAAAAACACAAAATGGTTGTGACATGTTATTATATATGCTATTGATGAGGATTCTTTTACACTATACTTAGATACGTTAAAATCTGCAAAATGCAATATGATAGATGATACATTTTTAATCATAAGGGTAACGTGAGACTGATTTGTCTACTTTGCCTATTTGTAGTCGAATAATGTCGCTATTGTGAAAAAAGAAGCAAATCTGCTCATATAGGGACGAAAATGTGGTCTTTATCTTAAAAAACTAATTTTCCTGAGATTTGCTAGAATAAAATAAGTTTTATTATTTTTGGTATTTTAAAAATGCATAAGTTAGTCAAAGATCTTAGAGATTCTTATATACATTTAAGGAAAGAAGTGATGCAGGATGCCCCAAAAAAAGGCTTGATGATTCGGTGGCTTAGGCTTCATCACACACAATTGGAAGAAACTCAGAGTGTTGCTACCATTGATCTAGACGAGATTGATTCAACATAAAAATGGATTATGAAGACAAATGAACCAGATTTTTGAGAAGAGGAAGTCACTTGATTGGATGAAGAGACAGGATATTCCCATTTATAAGTCTGAAACATAGTTCTAGAAAATATGTTTCTTGACATTTCCCATCTCCCTATGTAGGAAAATATTTCCTGTCATTTCTCATTTCCAATTCTTGAGGATAGTAGAATCATATTAAATCTGATAGAGAGTGGATTATTGGCTTTAGAAAGAAAGTATTCAATTATACCCTTGCTATAACTTGATTAGTACTTTCAAGCTGTACATATGTGTTGTCACACTAATAAAATACAAACCAGATGATAGTAAGTAAAAATCAGATGGTCTTCACACCTGAGCATTTTCGTTGATGTTTCATTTATCCTAACTTAATCATTGGCATGAAGAACACAACACAGACAACCTTGAGATAGCCAAGGCCGAGAGCACTTATATAGAGAGAAAGAAGTTCCAAGATGCAAGAAGGAAGGGAAACCCAACCAATGGATCTCACTCTTACCACAAGCTAAAAATAATAAATTATCCCTATTTTTCTATCATTCTGAGAAATATGGCGCTGCGACGCATATCCATGCCTTAATAATGGAGGTCTCGAAAGTTAGGACCTGTACATGACAAATCCCATGGAATATAGAATACAGTATAGCCAAAATCCAAGTAGTATCAAGCTTACTATCCTATTAGTGTAAAATCCATATAAGTGGGCATTGGTTCACTGGTAAGGTTGACAAAGTATTAATACATCCACCAACGTTCCATTTCCCTATAGTCTCCCGACCTATACATCATGAGTTTCTTAGGTATTAAGCTCAGTTGAACTACCAAGAAATTTGGGAAGAAAAATTAACCTATGAGATGACATTCATGCCAAATAAAGTATATTCTTTGCAGTAACCTTTCAAGGTGCGTTTACTTGAAGAATTTTTCTATTCTTTGCATTGGAACCTCTGGAGATCTATTTTCTTGAAGATTTTCAAACCGACGCCAGAGAAAACAAAAAGAACACATAAAGTCCATGTTAATGTCAAGTAACACAAAATGTAACCAGGGGAATCTAGTTACATTCAAGTTCCTAAACATGTGATCTCTTGAAGAAAATTCTGATTCTTTGTAGTGCAACCTCTCAAGGTGTGTTTTCTTGAAGCATTTTCAAAACAATAACAAAAAAAAACAAAAATAACATGGGAAGTCCATGTTAATATTGTGTAACAAAAAATAATAATCAAGGGAATCTAAATATACCATGCATAACAAAATAACTGCTTCAACACTTAGGTTGCTAAAAACAACCCCTTTTGCACACACATATTTGAATCAATGAAACAAAGTCAAAACTGAATCAATCAAAGTTAAGTTCATGATTAATTGTGAGTCCCATTATTTTTCTTGTGTGTAACTTGCTCAACTTGAGTAAAACTATCTCAATTGGTGTTAATTTTTCCAAGAGTGATTTAAGAAATATGCCCAGAGGTGCTGCAACCATTGACCACATAGAGTGAGCAATTGTTATGAAACCAACTCCAAAAATAGAAGAAAAGATATATAAACACCTTAGAAATCAGCCACTTCGAGGGGGTAACCTCCTTTACATTACATAAATGAACAATTCTTATATGATTCAAATGACAAAACCTCCTTTCTATATATAGGAGTCCATGGGGTCACAATATAATCCTAGCCAACCTAACAATAATAATGTAAGGACACAACAATAACAATAGTGGCTTTTTATGGGGAAAAATAATAACAATATGGGGACTAAATAGGTATAACAATAACAATTAAGGGGCTACACTAGCAACAACAAGGGACTACACTAGTAATATAGGGACCTAACATGCCCCTCTCCTTCAAAAAAGTGTTTTCCTCAACGCTTGAGTAGCTTTGGATGTTTCTATACAAAATTCTCATCCTCCCATGTGGAATCTTCAGTGGGTAAGTTCTTCCACTTGATGAGATACTCTGAAATTGATCGATTTTGTAGTTGTTGATTTCTTATTTCCGTGATTTATTTAGATTCCAATATGATTTTTCCTTCCTCATCAAGTTCTAGAAATATTGTTTGAACTAGAAGTTTTTCACCTATAACCTTGTTTAAGCATGAAACATGGAAAACTGGGTGCACTCAAGAAGAAGCAAGAAGCTCTAATTTGTATGCCATAGTGCCAATATTTTGCAACACCTTGTAAGGACCATAGTACTTTGGCAATAATTTATTATCCTTCTTAGCTTACTTGAGGGGCATTTGTTTGTATGGTTGTAGGCGTAAAAATACCTAGTCCCCTACATCAAAACTTCTCTCACTACGATGTTGATATGCTTGTTGTTTAATTTTATTTTGTGCCAAATTTAGGTTATCCTTTAAGAGTTGTAGAATTTTTTGGTGATGCTCGATGTGATATTCCATTGCTTCAACCGTATAATTTTATCTTAAATATGATGTGATGGACGATGGATGATATCCATAAAGTGCCATAAATGGGGTCATTTTTGCTGTAGTATGGAAGGAAGTGTTATACCACCATTCAGTCAGAGGTAACCACTTGACCCATTATGTTTGTTTATCGGATAAAAAAAAATGAAGATATCCTTCCAAACACTTGTTCACTATCTCAGTTTTCCCATCGGATTGAGGATGATAAGATGAGCTATGATCTAGTTGAGTACCCAAACAACAAAATAATTTCGTCAAAAAATTTCTAGTAAAAATGGGATCTCTATCACTTACAATAATATTTGGGTTTCCATGTAGCTTTTGAATTGTTTCCATGAATGTTGTAGCAACTGTACTTACTTTAAATGGATGATATCATTTACAAAAGTGTGCATACTTGGTAAGTATATCAACTACCACCATGATGACACTCTTTCCTTCAGACTTAGGTAAACCTGTGATAAAATCCATTGAAAATTCCTCCCAACATTGACTTGGAATGGATAAAGGTTGTAGAAGACCCGGGGTCTTAATTGTCTCAACTTTATTTTGCTGGCAAACCAAACATTCTACCACAAACATTTGAATCTCGGATTTAAGGTTATCCCAAGAAAATTATTTCTTCACCCTGTGGTAAGTTTTTAAAAATCCCGAGTGTCCTCCTAAGGGAGAGGTGTGCAATTCCAAAAGAATCTTCTATTTTAGTTGGGAACTGTTACAAAGATATAAGCAATATTTGTACCATAAGGAATCATTTTTCCAACTAAATGTATCAGATGTACTAGGATATTGCTACAACTTTTGAATGAGTGTCCATACTTCTTCGTCATTCTTCCATTCATCCCTTTCTTCGGTTATCCAATCCGGTTGGATAATATAAATGGCACAACGCAATGCTTCCACCTATTCATCCTTTCTTGAGAGTGCATCTGAAACAACATTTAGCTTCCCTTTTTTGTAGATGATTTCAAAATCATAACCCAACATCTTTGTGACCCATTTTTTCTTCTCTTATGAAGATAGTCTTTGTTCCAAAATGTATTTAAGATTATCATGATCTGTTTTTACCATGAAGTGTCTTTCCATTAGGTAAGGTCTCCATTTCTTTAGTGTATGTAGTATTTCCAACATTTCCTTCTCATAAATAGCTTTCTATAAATACTTCCCTTTGATTGGATGACTTTCAAAATCAATGGGTCTTCCTTCTTGCATTAAAACAATACAGTAAAGGTTTTTGTGAAGTCTGGCATAGCTAATACCGATGCTAGGCACATTGCCTATTTAAGATGTTCAAAGGGCTTAGTTGCTTCTGGTTTCCATGAAAATGCATCTTTATTCAATAATGTTGTTAGAGGTGGGTGAAATCACGAAGTTGGGAAACACTTTTTGGCGGACGGCTAGAATTTGGGAGAAATTTTTAATTTCTCGTCCAAGAAAATAGTCAACTCTATTTCTTGACCGAGAGATTTAAAACTCTCGTCCGAGATTTTTAAAAACTCTCATCCGAGATTTTTATTGGGTTTAATTGGAGTTAAAAATCTCTCGGACGAGAGTTATGCATTTTCTCGTGCGAGATTTTTATTGACGGAAACTCTCGGGAAGACTTTCGGATGAGAGTTTTAAAAACTCTCATCCTAGAGTTTTTTCAACTCTCGCCCAAGAGTTTTATTCCTATAATAAAACACCAAAATTATTAAGTTGTTAGAATTGGTACTTTATGTTATATAAAAATCTCGGTACTTTAGAATTGGTACTTTATATAATTTTAATAGTACTTTATTAAAATTCAAAAATGATAAAAAATAATAAAATTATAGTTTTATTTTAAATTATTTTATTATTATTGATGATAAAAAATACATGAAGATTTAATTAAATAAAATTTGTTACAATATTTTGTAATATCAATATTATATAAAAAAACTAAAAATATTTTATATAAAACTAGTTGATATATTAATATAAATAAAATAAAATTCTAAAACATAAATCAAAATAAAAACAACTATATATATATATATAATATTTTTTTTGAAATTAATGAATGAATTTAAATTTAAAAAACAATTGACTAAATGCAATGAGGCGATAAAGGAGACAATGCATAGCACCTTAATATCGTTATAAATTCTTGGAAATCTCGAGAACTTTTTGAAGTGAGATGAGCTTCTTGGAATGGGTCACTTTATCTTCCACTTCAGTTTCACACGATTAACTTGAAAGGAAGTCTATTTTCCTAGGTATGGATGTAAGGGGATAAACAATATTATTTGAACATTGAGTGAGATTCCCTTCTTGGAATGGGTCCTCTTAAATTCCACTTTAGTTTCACAAGATTAAATTGAAATGAAGTTTATTTTCGGCAAGGATCCTGTAACATGGCTACAATATTTAGGGACAACAGCTTTTAATTTTCAAGAAATTTTCTTGAATTTTTTTTTGGAAGGAAAGGAAGTTTAATTATGGCGTATCACAGGGAAGATGAGAAATATAATAAGCTCTAATGTCATGACAAATTTTCTGAAGAAAGAACAATGAGACATAATTGCACAATTATGCTCACTAGAAGTTCCAACATCAAAATCATCTATTTCTCCATATCTATAAGAAGTCTTGGACAATCATTCTAAGGTATTTGAAACTCCCAAAGGACTCCCACCTATTCGTGATCATGATCATGTTATTCATTTGATTCTAGGAATTTTTCCTCCAAACATCGGGCCTTACACATATCCTTATGTACAAAAGAGAGAAATTGAACTTGTGATTACAGAAATGTTAGAGGCTGGTATAATTCAACCTAGTCAAAGTTATTTCTCTACTCCAGTAGTATTGGTGCACAAGAAGGATGGATCATGGTGCATGTGCCCAGATTATAGGGATCTCAATAAGCTCACTATTAAATATAAATCTCCCATTCTTGTGATTAATGAATTATTGGATGAATTACATGGAGAAATTTATTTTACCAAGTTGGATCTTTATTCAGGATATCATCAAATTAGAATGAATACTGAAGATATTCTGAAAACATCATTTCGAACTCATGAGGGTCATTATGAATTTTTGGTTATGCCTTTTGGCCTTACCAATGCACCTTCTACATTTCAAGGTTGATGAATTCCATTTTCAAACCCTTCCTTAGAAAATTTGTGTTAGTATTTTTTTTATGATATACTAATCTACAACAGTTCTTGGAAGGATCATGTTCAACATGTTGATAGGGTGCTCAAATTATTGGAGGAGAAACAATTATATGAAAAAATCTCCAAATTTTTCTTTGGAGTACAAGAGGTAGAATATCTAGGTCATATTTTATCTCAGGAGGGTGTTAAGGTAGACCCTAACAAAATTAAAGCCATTAAGGAATGGAAAGTCCCCACAGCCATAAAGAAGTGACGAGGATTTCTCAGGTTAACAGTGTATTATTGCAAGTTTTTTAAGAATTATGGGAAAATAGCAGCACGATCGACCTTCCTCATATCGATCTTTGGAATATAGTGGGTCTTCAATCCAACATTAGAGTTTATGAAATCACGATTAACATTTATTTTTTTCTCATCATGAGTTTCCTCTACCATATTTTTTCCATTAGCACTATAAGAAAAAATGACATTGGTGACGGGTGAAAAATGTCATCATGAGCTCATTGGTGATGGTCAAAAGAGCCTTCGTCACTAAAAAATGAACGTCAGCAAAGGTGGTGTCGCTGAAATTATTGGTGTTGTGGTGACATTCAAGGTTCGTCACCAATAATGATTTATAATGATGGATAGTGACCATCACCATTTCATATGAGCAATGGTGATGGACCATAGCCTCGGTCACCAAAAAATTGAATGTCACCAAAGGTTGCGTCGCCAAAAGTATAAGTGTTGTGGTGACATTCAAGGTCCATCACGAATATTTATTATAATGACAGAAAGTGACCGTCACCATTTCATATGAACAACAACGATTTATTTTGATGGACCTTTCATGGTCGTCACTATTGGTGCATATATTTGGCGACGTTCCTTGACCATCACCATTTCATATTTGGTGAGGGTAAAAAAATGTCATGATAATCTCATTGGTGACTTCAAGGTCCATCATAAATGATGACTATAATGAAAAATAGTGACCGTCACCATTTCATATCAACAACAGCGATTTATGGTAAAGGACCTTTCATGGTTGTCACTATTGATGCGTATATATGGTGGCGTTCATTGACTGTCGCCATTTCATATTTTCGTGAGGGTCAAAAAATGTCACCATAAGCTCATTGGTGATAGTCAAAAGAGACTCTATCACCAAAAAATTATCGTCACCATTTAATATGAATATCAGGACATGATGGAACCGAACCACCAACCTCCTGCTTGTAAAGTAGGTGCTCTTCCATTGAGCTAACACCCTTTACATAATTGGATTTTTAAAAATTAGATCTTGAAACTTTATAGATTGTAATTTCTACAACTTTCAATAATTAAAGTCTCAACAATCTTTTACTAAGCAAGAAAAGCAACATCGAAGCTGTAGGTGCCTACCTAATGGTTATGGAAGTTGTGAAAATTGGGTGGAGGAAAAAATAGTTACGTATAAGAGACTCAATGTGTTCAGTTGAATACTCAATTAGAATTGAAAGTCTGAATACATTTATAGCCTATAAATGACCTCTAACTAGAAAATGTGCCAAATATTGCAAAGGATGTGTCATAAGTGGATAACATATGGAAGAAGAGCATTGATGAAGATACATGTAATATGTTACAAGATAAATGAAAGAAAAATCTTAATGTTGTTTTTGTTGGGTGAATTTTTATAATTGATACCTTTGTCTTTCCTTTATTACATAAATATTCAAATTTAAAATTAGAAATTTTAGATATCTGAATGATATCTAAACTTTTGTACAAATGTAACATAATCTCTAGGGACCATGAACCAGATAGGGAAAAATAGAAACAATAATGACCCATGTTCAAATCACAGTGAATAGAGAACCATGATCATGTGTATGGTTGATTGAATTTCATAATGCCCAACTTCAAGTGGGCTTTTCCAAAATCATGCAAATTGGGTTTCATAAATGCCCACATATCAAAGGAAATGTTTTCCATTACCAAAAAAGAGGGGATATGTGAAACATCAAACCAAGGATTGAGAGAAAAGGAAATATCTAAATACATTAAAATGATATGAAAAAACAAAAAAAGAATATGAAATGCAGAACTTCATAAACAATTTGTAAATAACCCTAGAACCCTACCTTCATATTTCGATCCATGAGAGAGAGAAAAGGAAATATCTAAATACATCACAATGATATGAAAAATAAAAAAGAGAATCTAAAATGCAGAACTTCATAAACGATTGGTAAATAAACCTGGAACCCTACCTTCATCTTTTGAGCCATGAGATTCAGGAACTCCAGAAAATCAATTGTCCCATTTCCATCAGCATCCACTTCACTAATAATATGTTGTAGTTGAGCTTCAGTTGGATTTTTTCCTAGAGAGTGCATAACAATGCCCAATTCTCTGGTAGTAATGCAGCCTGCAGAAAATCATGGTCACTAGATTGTCTAAATTAAATGAACCCGACTAAATATTTTTCAATTTTAAATCCAATAGATCTCTCTCCCATATTTTAATTCCCAAAATTGAGAATAGTACAATTAATGAAACCAATATAACTTTATAATATAACCTAAAATGGATATCTTTACATAATATTCACGGATGCATAATTGCATTCACCTTTTCATTGATCCCTTTTGACTCTTAATAAGATCCAAACGTGATGGATCTATGTCCGCTTTAGCTACATTCGAATTTTGTACAATAAGCTAAGTCGGCTGGTATGTGTTCATGTCCAAATTCAAGAAAACTTATATTAAAAAAAAATGTCCCGAATTTAAAAAAATAATTGGTCAAAAGTCAAGACCAAATACAAATATTTTTAACTTCAAATTTGACACAATTTTTAAAAATTAAATGTTGGGACCCGAAACATGCATAGATGTATTGGTTCTATTTTTATAGTTTTTGATTTACCAAAATGATGAAAATGACATTTATTTTCGAACATATAAAATTTTGCATCTCTGATTAGATTCAACATCTAATTCGCCACCATCAGATTGGACATAATCTAGGTTTAGGGAAAATCTCCATACACTGGCTAAGATAATAAGGTAATTAAAAAGAAGATGTTGGTATTTTTTCTATTTTATTTTATTAGCACTACACAAGCATGCATGCACACAAGGATTACTCCCACCCCACATGTTATAGAACCTTACTTCTCTTGGTGCGTCTTTAATGCTTCATATTTTTCTCTCAGAATACAACTTAGCCTTATTGTCAACACTAAAACAAAGAGAAATGACTGCCAAGTTGAATTTGGACAACCATATAATTCCAAGAAACCCAACAAGACAGGAACATCAACACTTAACTTTCATCTTAATAAAAAATCACGTCCACTTATCATGATGAAATATCAAATAGGAATTTGAATAATTGAAGATCAAGTAGCCAACTCGACATCAATGTTTCTAGACAAGTAGCAGCAGAAGAAAAATTCAATCATATATTGATCCATCTTTGCAAAAATTGAGTTTCAAGAAAATGTATAATAGCTTGCATGTCAATCATGTTGATAAAACTTTCCAAGGAATATTACCACATCAGTCAACAAGAGTGCCATCATACTTAATACTGTCAAAGAGGGGTCAATACCAAACGTGAATTGACAGACCTTCATAACTTGCATTGATTCCTTATCCTTCATCCAACCCTAAAATTTTAGACCAAGGTTAATATTTTGAAAGAAAATTAAGAAAAGTCACATGGTCTTATGAAATAATATTTTTATCACTGCCATTAACTATGATGTAATAGTTTTTCACAAACAAAACATCCTTGTCTAAAGTGAAGTAGTCAGTGATGATTAAGACTAATTGTGGGCTTATAATTATTTTTCCAGTATTATTTTTTGAATTGTTAGAATTACCATACTTAGTAGAAGAGGAATTCTCACCATGGATTGGGAATTTCACAACAACCACTTATGTAACTGGGATTGTTGACTATAATCATTTAAACCTTCTCCTACGTTTTTCTCAGCCATTGAAATATGTATTGAGAACTCTTTGCTTAAGACATCCCTCATTAGAATGGGCAGACAATTAGTGATAATAAAAATATTCTCGTAACATTTCCACTATCATTACATTTAATTTTGGGCTAAAATTTAGACTTATGGGTATCTTTTTCATGCCTTGTAAACAAATAAAGATGACAAGGGGAAGGAGCAGAAGAAGAGGGATTATAAAACATCCATTGAGAGGAGCTTTAATTGTTGTCAATGATGCTCCATCTTTAGGGATCGCTTATGTAACATGCTTTCAATATTCAAGGCAAGACAGAAATCCTTGTTCAAATGAACTGAGTTCTTGCAAATTCCATCTTGTGTTGAATATGAAACAAGAGACACTTGATAAAATTGAAACATTAATCCCCGATGATGAATTTTTCAATATAGTGATGAACAATCAACACCGGCAATTGTCAGAGAGGCAACCACCGCTAAGCAGCTCCTTCCTAAGAGGTTAGAAACATTGTCTAATAACTAGCTTGTAGAATTCATCGAAATCACCCAACAGGCACCACATTGCACACAACATGTTGAGTTATGGGAGAAAAAATCTTAAATTATAATGCACCCTTTTGTGAGTGTAATGGCATTTTGGAGAAACAAAAATTCCTATTATAATCGATATACCTACTAGAGGTATAGAAATGCTTCCAGAAAATCAAGAGGTTGGTCCAGACCCCAAGAGATATCTAGGGAACAACCCCAAACCTGAGTAGCTCTGAGGTTATCGAAAAACCAGTGAGAATAAATGTGAAGGCAAAAGTCTTGCAATTAGAATAAACTCGCAGGATAACTATGAACCAAGAGTGACAAATTTCTAGACACTTCCTTAGTCCAAAGAGGCTAGAAGCTCATTCAACACTAGAAGGTTATTTTATTGGCAAAGATAATTATATGTGAATCTTGCAGATGTAAATGAATCTTTCACATGATGGGGAAAAGGACTTGAAAAAAGATGCCCTATGTGCAACATCAACGCACACAACATTCTGTTTTTCCCAATGCAGTAACCTTATAGTTGTGGCCACATAGAACTTGGGTCACAGTGGAAATTCTTTCAGTAGCAGGCACTTAGCAAATCTTCCACAATTTGCGCTATTTTACCAGAACTAGATCTTAGAGCTATGCTAAGATGTGAGGTGTTTCCACTGCAAGACATCAAGCAACATGCTTAGCATTCGGAGCTGAAAAACTTGAGAAACACCTTGACCAAGGAGAAACAATCAGAAATAAATGAACAAATAATAATAATAATAACTCTAGAAGATTATAATTAGGAAACCTTGCTATCACTGCACTGGAGGTGTAGGCCTTCATTTTTTATTTTTCATTATAATTTGCACAAAATCCTTCAAATCCTAGCCTATCACGTTTTTTCATTTAGAAAAAGTTAAAAGCACATGAAAATAATGAAAAGAGGAGTTTTTTATTTGCAAGACACAAGATTTTCTTTTACAAAGTGGAAGGCACATGAAAAAAAAGGCCCTTTATCCATCCTTTCCTCAAGTAAAAGAAACCCAAAATATTTTCTCACAATTTTTCATATTTTTCTCCAACGACCCCAATGACTCACTTAACTTTCCTTAGTTTGAAAACAAAGAGAAATAGGTAGTAGCAATGATCAATATTCCCAAAGAAAAAAGTGGTGGAGGAAGATGTGGTGATTCAGAAAATGCCAAACTTTCACCATCAACTTGACTCACCACTCTACCAAATCTCAGGTGGAAGCTTCAAGCATATTTTAAAATTTCACAAGAACCCTTATATTAGCTCATATATTCAATTGAATGTACATTTCCTTTGGCTGCCTAAGCGTGTAAGTAAATTTTGCAATAACTTGTAGAAATTTATAAACACAATAATGTATTTCTGGATTCTCCTGATCTAACAAATTAATCTGATGTTAAATACATAATCCTTCCGCTTAATTATTTGCAGAAATTAAATCACCAATTTCAAAACACATATGAAGAAAAATCAATCGCACATAACATGATATTTTACCAGGAAAGCTTAAAGCTAAAAACTCCAACTATCATATATTATGTATATCATGGATCCTGAAACAATCTCATGCAAAACTCTAGCTCCAAGAACTCTTAGTACAATATACAATCGTCTCACACTATCATACAAAAATTGGTTCACACATGCACCAATTTACTGCCTTCTGACAGCCTGCCTCCACTGTGCAATCCCCGTAGAAGAATATCCCTGAATGAATTCGATCTTCCCTTGCTTGCACTATGCAATCCTCATTGGCATCTCCAATGTCTGTGTAGATGCATTGAATGCATCACTATAGTCACAACTGATATTCCATCTCACCCTTTCACCTATCTCTCCATTGGGTCTCCACTGGATATGACATGCAAGTAGTTAACTGTTGTATTTATTCAGTAAGACATTACTTGTGAATTAATTAAATAATTAATTCACTCATCTTTCACTAGTGTATATTTAGTTACAACTAGCACAACTGAGTTAAACTAAATAACAACTCACATAACTACTCTTCCAACTCTGTTACAACTTGCTACAATCAGTTATAACAAAGTCCTCCATGCATGAGTCACCAACCACCCTAGGAATTGCATAAATCCTTCAGCCCACTGATGTGCCACATCTGTTCATTGAAATAAAGTGCTCCAAGAGAATAAGTTACTATTTATTTTCTGATTATTATTAAGGGCTAATAATAATTGACATGCATTCTATTTTTAGATTAGAAATCTATAAATAGACTTCGCCCATATTCTAAAAATAGAAATTCATCCAAAGATAGAATTTTATCAACCATACAGAATCAAAATCCTGCTAATTTTAGAATATGCTCACCATTATAAAAATAGACATACACCTAAAAATAGCTTGCGGGCCCCACCTAGTGAAGGTGCTTAATTTTCACTAGGATCATCATCTTGTTGAATCTCAACACTCCCTCTCAACAAGAAAGGGATTATCCTTCACCTCGATCCTGTCTCTATGGTATTCGAATTTTCTCCTAGTGAGTGCCTTTGTCAGAATATTTGCAACATGATCTTCGTACGAATGTACTGAAGCAACATGATCTTTTGTTGAACGCAATCTCTGATATGATGATACCAGATATCTATATGCTTAGATCTATCATGAAACACAGGATTAATTGAGAGTTTAATGCAACTCTGATTATCACAATGTATCATTGTAGGATTTAAATGAGAATCGAACAAACTGACCAGGATCTTCCTCATCCAGATAGCCTCACATGCATCTTGACTTGCTGCCATGTATTTTGCTTCCACTGAATTGAGTGCCACATATCTCTGTTTCCTACTACACCAAGAAACTCGTAGATCTGTGACTGATAACCCCTCCTGGTGTGCTATTTCTATCTGTTGGGATGCCTACCCAATCTACATCTGTGAAGCCATGCAATTTCACCTCATCCATCTGTCTGTACCATAAGACATACTTAGATGTGCCTTTGAGATATATCAGGACATGCTTGCCCACCTTCCAAAATATCTTGTTAGGCTTAACCATCGCTTGACTAAGCTGGTTCACCGCATAGCATATTTCTGGTCTTGTATTAACTAAATACATGAGCGAACCCACCAACTATTGATAGACAGTAGCATCCACTACCTCTGCCAATGTAGCATCCTCTTTCCTCTAGTTTCCTGGAAGAGGAGTATCCATGGGTTTGCGGTCCTCCATGTGAAACTTACCGAGTATCTCCCGAGCATACTTTCCTTGAGACACAAACAGTTCACCTTCTTGCTACCATATTTCCAATCAAAGGAAATAATGAAGGAGACCCATATCCTTCATCTTAAACTCCTTTTCAAGGTCCTCCTTGCATGAGTGTATCAGCTGCTCATCACCAGTTAGTATTAAATCATCAACATAAAGAAAAATGATTAAAATCTTACCCTCCACCACAATCTGGTATAGATTTTCATCCGCCTCACTCTTGCTGAATCCAAGTCTAGTGAAATAGTTGTCTATCTGAGTGTACCAAGGACGGGGTGCTTGCTTCAGCCCATATAGTGACTTGATCAAGTGATTGTATCTTTCTGCGCTGTCTCTTTTGACTCTGCACACATGCGACTCACTGCTGAAGATATCAAATCCTTCAGGCTGCTCAATGTACACTTCTTCCTCAATGATCCCATTAAGGAATGCAGTGTTTACATCCATCTGATGAATGTGCCAACCCATCTGCGCTGAGAGAGCAAGGATGGTCTTTATGGAAGAATACCATGTGATAGGTGCAAAGGTTTCTTCATAATCAACCCCCTCGATTTGTGAGAAGCCCTAGGCAAAAAATCTTTCCTTACACTTCTTGATCCTCCCATCAACAAATTTCTTTACCTTGTAGATCCATCCTGAACCTACCACTGATTTACCAATTGGCCTTGGAACAATCTCCCAAGCACTATTTCTGACAATGGACTCATACTCCTCCACCATGGCATCTACCCATGTGGGCTCCTGCACTGCTTCCTCAAAGGAATATGGCTCTGTCACGATACACTTGCTCATGAGAGCCATGTATCCAATATATCGATCATGTGACAATCTATGTCTGCGTTGTGAAGTAGGGACTCCTACATTCTCTGCCGCATCAAGCTTTAGCCTCTTAGCTTCTGTGGTATGCCTTCTTCTAGTTCTAATGTTTGGATCTTGTGAGTGGACTCCTCCACTCCATGATCCTCCTCATGTGGCTGATCCACATCTTGAGGCTCATGTTTGGGAACAAGTAGTTCCTCCTCTGCATGCAAGTGTATCTCCCTCTTAAGCAATAACTTCATGGCTTTCTCCTCATCAAATTTTATATCCCATCGCACCATAGTCATTTGACTGTTTGGAAAATACACACGATAATTATGGGGTGTTTCTTTGTAACCCACAAATATCCCAACTTTTGCATTCTGCTCCAGCTTATTCCTAGCATTCTTGGTCACATGAACATAAACAGATGAGCCAAAAATCTTTAAATGAGAAACATCCGGCTTCTTACCAATAAAAGTTTCTTGAGGTGTACTCATTCCAAGTACTCTATGAGGACAATGGTTTTTCACATAAAACATAGTGTTGCATGCTTCTTCCCACAAGTGCATTGATAGGTCTTGATTATTTAGCATAGCTCATGCAACACCCACGATCATTTTGTTCTTCCTCTCCATGACCCCATTCTGCTGTGGGTTATGAGGTGCTATGAGTTCTCTTCAAACTCATTCTTTTCTATAGAATTATTTGAATTCATTCGAGATATATTCACCACCATTATCGCTCCACAGAGCCTTCACTTGCTTCCCCGACTCTTTCTCCACCAATTCGTTAAACTAACAAAACTTTGAGAGTGTTTAATCTTTCTTCCACATGAATAATATCCAACATCTACGAGAAAAGTCAGCAAAAAAATAACATAATACCTATTTTTTTCTGTTGAAGCAACCGAGAATGGTCCACACACGTCTGTGTGAATTCTCTCCAAGATCACCGAAGCACGGTTCTCCTTTTCATGAAAGGTGGTCTTCACAAACTTACCATTAGTACATCCCTTGCACTGATATATCTGTGCAAGTGTACCCTTGGGAAGTCTAGTAGAAATCTGCTGCAAAATCTTCAGGGCACCATGGTGAACATGGCTCAATCTCTTGTGCCATAATTCACCCTCATCTCGGCTCATCCTTACATTGGAAAAACTTCGTGAGATACTTTGGAATATTGTCGCCCTTCTCCATTTTTATTTTTCTGAGTTTATCCTTCAGCGCCAACTTCCTATGGTCGCTGCTTCTTTGGAAAATATCTGTCAAGGCCTTCCACATTTCAAAAGGAGTGGCTTTCTCATAAAGGCTTGACACAATATTGTCTTTCACAACTTCCAACAGAATTCTTATTGTCTTCGCTACTTTATTTTTCCAGGTGTCAAGTAATGCAACATCCATCGAAGTGGGCTTAGGAACATTGCTATCGATGAACTCCTTAAATAAATTATCTTCTAGCACTGCCTTCATCCTGTCCTTCCAGGCTATGTAGTTAGAGCTTCCCTTGAGTGCATACTCCAACCGCAACCCATTGAAAGCCATTTCAATGTTTACTCAACTGTCGCACCAAGAAACTCTTGCAGCAAATTTGAATTGTCCACCAGCACAAAATTCAGCACTGCTTCAATATTTTAAGATTCAACAAGATTTTGAGCTTATTGAAAAGTCACCTTCATTAAGTGGGCCCACAGGCTATTTTTGGCGCAAAGTCTATTTTTAGACTATGTCTATTTTTAGACATGTCGATCGTATTCTATGAGTTGCAGGATGCTATTTGTGGATGGTTGGTCAAGTCGGAAAAATAGATGGACTTCTATTTTTAGACATATTGGGCGGAATCTATTTTTAGATTGCTAGTCTAAAATTGGATATGTCGAATATTATTAGCTCTTAATAATATTTGGACTCTAAACATTATCTTATTCTCTTGGAGCACTTCAGTTAAGTGCACAGATGTGGCACAACAACTGACAGAAGGAATTATGTTATTCCTGAGGGTTTATTGGAGCTAATGCATGGAGGACTTCAGTTAGAACTCATGTGACAGAGTTTGGTGGAGTTGTAGAAGTAGTTGGTGGAGTTGTATTTAGTTTAACTCAGTTAGACTCAGTTGAGCTAGTTTTATCTAGTCTAACTGATTGATACACTAGTGAGAGTGGTGTAAATTAATTAGTTAATTAATTCATTAAATAATAACTCATTAATCAACTGAAGAATACATTAGTTAACTACAATTCATGGAAGCTTCAGTGGAGACCAGTGGAGAGATAGGTGAAAGGGAAAGATAGACTATCAGTTGTGACTATAGTGATGCATTGATTGCATCCAACACTCAATGGAGATGCCAATGAGGATTGCACAATGCAAGCTTGGTGGATTTGAGTTCATTCAGAGCCATTCTTTAGCAGGGATTTTGTAGTAGAGGCAAGCTAGAAGGTGGCAAAGATCGGTGCATGGATTTGCAAGATCGGACCTGATTAGTGTGTAGCGATTGTATTGTAATGAGAGCTTGATATGATCAGCTTTGTATGAGGATTGTTACATGATCTCTATGAAATATATTATATACAGATAGTTGGTGTTTTCAGCTTCAAGCTTTCCCATTAAATCATTGTGTTAATGTGTGTGAATTTTTATTGTTTCATGTGTGCATTGCAATTGATTTAATTTCTACATGTGATGATCAATGGTGGAGTATATTCTGTATTTTGCATGAAGTTAAAATAGTGTGAGATCAGGAGAATATTGGACATATAACACATAAGTTATATAATTTCTACATGGTATCAGAGCAGTTGATAATTGGATCAGATTGCAATTATTGAAGCGGTTGAGTTTTGTGCTGGTGGAATTCGAATTTGCTGTAGTGTTTTCTTGGTGTCAAAGTTGAGCATTCATTGAAATGTCTTTCAACGGATTGTAATTGGAGTATGCCCTTGATGGTAGCTCAAATTATATTGCATGGAAGGACAGGATGGAGGCAGTTCTAGATGAAAATGGGTTGAAGGAGTTCATAGATGCTGAAATTCCAAAACTTGCTTCTAGCAATGCAGCCGCACTTGACGCATGGCAAAAGAAGACAGTGAAGTGTCAAAGAATTCTGTTGGAAGGTGTGAAGGATCACATTATGTCCAGCCTTCACGGTAAATCTACTCCATTCTTAATGTGGAAAGCTTTGACAGACTTGTTCCAAATCAGAAGCGACCAGAGGAAGTTGGCGCTTAAAGACAAGCTTAGAAAAATAAAAATGGAGAAAGGCAACAGTATACCAAAATACCTCAAGAAGTTCGTCCACTGCAAGGATGAGCTAGGAAGTGTGGGGGTTACTGTAGATGAAGAGGAACTGGTGAGCTTGGCTCTCCTTGGTATTTCGAAGAGTTAGCATAGCTACGAGGACTCTATCAATGGACGGGAGAAACTACCGGGATGGGAGTGACTTTGGTCGGATCTTGTGCAGGAGGAGATAAGGCGGGGTACCAGGGATGGATCTTCATCGAAGAATGAAGATGAAGAAAATTTCTCTTTGGCTATCAAAGCAAGGAAAGGGAAGGGAAACAAAAATTCTTCTCAATCCAGTGTGAAAGGCAAGAAGCAGAACTTGTCCAAGGTGAAGTGCTTTCACTGTCACCAACACAGACATTTCGCCACTAATTTTCCACAGAAGAAGAAAAATAAGCAGGATGCTGGATCTGCAACTAGAGAGGCCTTAGCCTCGTAGTTTGAGCTAGATTTTTCACTGATCGCATGCTTGGTTTCAAGTGTGATGGGATTAGTGTGGTTTCTTGATAGTAGTGCATCTTTCCATATGACTGGAGACAAAGATTTGTTTAGTGATCTGGATGAAAACGATCTTGGAGTACACATCGAGATGGGCGATGATGGTAGATACAGTGCGACTGGTATCAGGGCCATTTCCTTTGAGAGGGAGTCTGGAAAACCTTTCATCTTGAAGGATGTCATGCATGTTCCAAGATTGAATAAGAATCTGATCTTTGTGGCGATGTTGGAAGACAAGGGTTATGATGTTGTTTTTAGAGAGGGAAAAGCCTTCCTGCGCAGTAAAACAACTGGTGAAACCAAGAGGATAGGGGTTCGAGTTAAGAACCTTTATCAATTGCATGTAGATGGCTGCGCAGCAATGGCAGGAAAAGCAGAAGCAGTGGTGATCCAGGATGAGGGCGAATTGTGGCACAGGAGATTGGGCTATCTTCACCATGGCGCTTTGAAAATTTTGTAGCAGATTTCTACCGAGTTTCCCAAGGGTACACTTGCGTAGTAAGATCAGTGCAATGGATGTACTTTGGGAAAATTTGTGAAGACCACTTTTCATGAGAAGGATAGTCACGCCACGACGATCCTTGAGAGAATTCACAGAAACATGTGTGGACCTTTCTCGATTGCTTCAACAGAAAAGCACAGGTATTATGTGATATTTGTTGATGAATTTTCTCGTAAGTGCTGGATCTTCTTCATGCAGAAAAAGAGCGAGACATACTCAAAGTTCTGTGAGTTCAAGGCGCTGGTTGAGAAGGAGTCGGGGAAGCAGGTGAAAGCTCTTAGGAGCAATAATGGTGGTGACTACATCTCTGGAGAATTCAAAGACTTCTGTAGCAAAGAAGGAATTCGAAGAGAACTCATAGCGCTTCATAACCCACAGCAGAATGGGGTCGCGGAGAGAAAGAACAGAATGATCATGGGTGTTGCACGGGCGATGTTGCATGATCAGGGCCTTCCCATACACTTGTGGGTTTAAGCATGCAACACTGCGGTTTATGTGCAAAACCGTTGTCCTCATAGAGTACTTGGCATGAGTACACCTGAAGAGGCGTTTTTTGGTAAGAAGCCTGATATTTATCATTTGAAGATTTTTGGCTCACTTGTTTACATTCATGTGACTAAGGATGCCAGGAAGAAGCCGGAGCTGACCGTAGAGGTTGGGATATTTATGGGGTACACAGAAACACCCCACAATTATCGTGTGTATTTTCCAGACATTCGGATGACTATTGTGTGATGGGATATCAAATTTCATGAGGATAAAGCCATGAAGTTGTCGCTTGAGAGGGAGCTACACTTTCATGCAGATGAGGGGCTACTTGTTCCTAAAGATGAGCCTCAGGATGTGGATCATCCACAAGATGAGGTTCATGGAGTGGAAGAAACCACTCATGCAACGCCAAACATCGAAGGGCCGAAGCGCACTACAGAAGCTGAGCGACTGAATATTGATGTAGCGCAGAATGTAGGAGCACCTACATCACAGCGTAGACAGATACAATCACCTGACCGATTTACTGGATACATGGCTCTCATGAGCAAGTGTATCGTGACAGAACCATCTTCTTTCGAGGAGGCTGTGGATGATCTCGCATGGGTAGATGCCATGGTGGAAGAGTATGATTTTATTGTCAGAAATAGTGCATGAGAGATTGTACCAAGGCCAAAAAGGAAATCAGTGGTAGGTTCGAGATGGATCTACAAAGTGATGCAAGCTGCTGATGGGAGCGTCGAGAAGTACAAGGAAAGATTTGTTGCCCGAGGCTTCTCACAGATCGAGGGGATCGACTATGAAGAAACCTTTGCACCTGTCGCAAGGTATTCTTCCACACAGACCATCCTTTCTCTCTCAGCGCAGATGGGTTGGCACATTCATCAAATGGATGTGAAGACTGTGTTCCTCAATGGATTCATTGAGAAGGAAGTGTACATTGACCAGCCTGAAGGATTCTAAATCTTCAGCAGTGAGTCGCATGTGTGCAGGCTTAAAAGAGCATTGTATGGGCTAAAACAAGCACCTTGTGCTTGGTACACATGGATAGACAGTTATTTTACCGGACTTGGTTTGGCCAAGAGTGAGGCAGATCCAAACCTATACCAGATTGTGGTGGAGGGTAAGTTGTTGATCATTTTACTTTATGTAGATGATTTAATAATAAAAAGTGATGAACTGTTGATACACTCATGCAAGGCAGATCCTGCAAAGGATTTTGAGATGAAGGACTTGGGCCTCCTTCATTATTTCCTAGGATTGGAAATTTGGCAGCGGAAGGGTGGACTATTTGTGTCTCAAGGAAAGTATACCCAGGAGATACTGGAGAAGTTTCACATGCAAGGCTACAAGCCTATCGACACTCCTCTTTCTGGTGGTTCGAGGAAAGAGGATGCTACATCGGCAGAGGTAGTGGATGCCATTTTTTATCGACATTTGGTTGGTTCGCTCATGTATCTAGTGAATACACGACCGGACATATGCTATTCTGTGAACCAGCTTTCACAAGCTATGGTTAAGCCTACCAAGCTCTTTTGGAAGGTAGGAAAGCATGTCCTGAGGTATCTCATCGGCACATCGGGATATGGACTATGGTACAGATAGTTGGATGAGGTGAAGCTGCATGACTTCATGGATGCAGATTGGGCAGGAAGCCCAATGGACAGAAAGAGCACAACTAGAGGGATTTTTTCAGTATCAGATCTACATCATTTTCTTGGTACAGCAAGAAATAAAGATCCGTGGCACTCAGTTCAGTGGAGGCCGAGTACATGGCAGCAAGTTTGGCTGCATGCGAGGCTATATGGATGAGGAAGATCCTGGTCGATTTGTTCGGTTCACACTTAGATCCTACTGTGATATATTGTGATAATCAGAGTTTTATTAAACTCTTTTTTAATCCAGTATTTCATGATAGATATAAACACATTGACATTCGGTACCATCATATCAGAGATTGTGTGCAACGGAATATCATGTTGCTTTCTTACATTCCTACGGAGGATCAAGATGTAGATATTCTGACGAAGGCGCTCACCAGGAGAAAAATAGAATACCATAGAGATAGGATCGAGGTGGAAGATAATCCCTATCTTGTTGAGAAGGAGTGTTGAGATTCAACAAGATGATGAGCTTAGTGAAAAGAGTTTCTTTCACTAAGTGGGCCTGCAGGCTATTTTTGGCGCAAAGTCTATTTTTAAACTATGTCTATTTTTAGACATGTCGATCATATTCTATGAGTTGCAGGATGCTATTTTTGGATGGTTGGTCAAGTTGGAAAAATAGATGGACTTGTATTTTTAGACATATTGGGCGGAATCTATTTTTAGATTGCCAGTCTAAAAATAGATAGGTCAAATATTATTAGCTCTTAATAATATTTGGACTCTAAAAATTATCTTATTCTCTTGGAGCACTTTAGTTAAGTGCACAGATGTGGCACAGTAGCTGACAGAAGGAATTGCACTATTCCTGAGGGTTTAATGGAGCTAATGCATGGAGGACTTCAGTTAGAACTCATGTGATAGAGTTTGGTGGAGTTGTATTTAGTTTAAATCATTCAGACTCAGTTGAGCTAGTTGTATCTAGTCTAACTGATTGATACACTAGTGAGAGTGGTGTGAATTAATTAGTTATTTAATTCACTAAATAATAAATCATTAATCAACTGAAGAATACATCAGTTAACTACAGTGCATGGCATTTTTAGTGGAGACCAGTGGAGAGATAGGTGAAAGGGCAAGATAGAATATCAGTTGTGACTATACTAATGCATTGATTGCATCCAACACTCAGTGGGATTCCAATGAGGATTACGCAGTGCAAGCTTGGTGGATTCGAGTTCATTAAGAGCCATTCTTCAGCATGGATTACGCAGTAGAGGAAGGCTAGCAGGTGGCAAAGATCGGTGCATGGATTTGCAAGATCGGGCCTGATTAGTGTGTAGCAATTGTATTGTACTGAGAGCTTGATATGATCATATTTGTATGAGGATTGTTACATGATCTCTATGACATATATTATATACAGATAGTTGGGGTTTTCAGCTTCAGTCTTTCTCGTTAAATCATTGTGTTAATGTGTGTGAGTTTTTATTGTTTCGTGTCTGCATTGCAATTGATTTAATTTCTGCATGTGATGATCAATGGAGGAATAGATTTTTTATTTTGCATGAAGTTAAAATAGTGTGATATCAGGAGAATCTTGGAAATATAACACATAAGTAATATAATTTCTACAAAATATTTCAATCTCCAGTGATTAGCACTGCTCTGATATAATGTAGAAATTTATAAACACAATAATGTATCTTTGGATTCTCCTCATCTAACAAATTAATCTTATGTTAAATACATAATCCTTCCACTTAATTATTTGCATAAATTAAATCACCAATTTCAAAACACATATGAAGAAAAATCAATCGCACATAACAAGATGTTTTACCGGGAAAGCTTAAAGCTAAAAACCCCAACTATCATATATTATCTATATCATGGATCATGAAACAATCTCATACAAATATCTAGCTCCAAGAGCTCTCAGTACAATATACAATCGTTTCACATTTTCATACAAAAATTGGTTCACACATGCACCAATTTACTGCCTCCTAACAGCCTGCCTCCACTGTGCAATCCCTGCTGAAGAAGATCCCTGAATGAATTTGATCTTTCCTTCCTTGCACAACGCAATCCTCATTGGAATATCCAATGTCTATGTAGATGCATTGAATGCATCACTATAGTCACAACTGATAGTCCATCTCACCCTTTCATCTATCTCTCCACTGGGTCTCAACTGGATCTGACATGCAAGTAGTTAACTGTTGTATTTCTTCAGTTGCAAGTAAGACACTACTTATGAATTAATTAAATAATTAATTCACTCATATTTCACCAGTGCATATTTATTTACAACTAGCACAACTAAGTTTAACTCACTTAACCGAGTTAAAATAAATAACAAATCACATAACTACTCTTCCAACTTTGTTACAACTTGCCACAATCAGTTATAATGAAGTCCTCCATGCATGTGTCACCAACCACCCTAGGAATTGTGTAATTCCTTTAGCCCACTGATGTGCCACATATTTTCACTGAAATAAAGTGCTCCAAGAGAATAAGTTACTATTTATTGTCTGATTATTATTAAGGCTTGATAATAATCATCATACATTATATTTTTAGATTAGCGATCTATAAATAGACTTCGCCCATATTCTAAAAATATAAATTCATCTAAATATATAATTTTCTCAACCATATAGAATCAACATCCTGCTAATTTTAGAATATCCTCACCATTCTAAAAATAGACATACACCTAAAAATAGCCTGCAGGCCCCACCTAGTGAAGGTGCTTAATTTTCACTAGGATCATCATCTTTTTGAATCCCAACATAACTTAATCAACCAGAGACTTTAGGAACCCTTCAAAGAGAACAAGAAGGAACTGCTACAGAAAATATAAAAGGAGAATTCCTCCTTTACCAACACCAATCCATTGTGTAAAATCATTAACAATCGAGAAGATCACCAACAACAATCCATTGTGTAAAATTGTTAATAATGGAAAATAGAATAATATGATAGCATAGTTCCCCATTGCATTTATGCACAAAGAATTTTACCAAATAAGGAGGGAAATGTAGAACTTGAGATCCACGTATTGAAGCTTGAAATAATGTAGAGAGGGACCCATTTCAGAATGGATAATAATAGAAAAACCTCCCTTGGATCTCATAATAAATGAATCATCTGAAGATGAGGTGATCCTCTAACTCTATCTTATGCAGCTAGAAAATCTGGAAGATCCTATTTAAATGAGGAAAATGATTTATTTTGACCCTCAACCAATGTAAACCCACACTAAAATGGAAACCTAAGAGCGTGCATCCAAACACTATGTATGCATGAAGTGCTCCTTGTACAAATCCATCATAGTTCTAAGGCCCACCAGAGAAGAAGTAATGTAGTCCATCTATAAATGTCATCCACAACAATCCTATTCATGTCCTGCTTAGATGCCAATAGGTAATGGAATAGGAAAAAGTTCCAGGGATTAATAATGGATTAATACAACCAAGCCAACTAGTATAAAGGAAGTTTCAATATTATAAATTGTAATATTCAGTTTGTCAAAAAAAAAAAAAATTTCAAGAAAGGAAGGAGAAATTCCTCTAGCTTGAGGCATCCTTATATCTAGAACCATACACCTTCAATATAAGCATCACAAGATTTAAACCAAAAATAAAATATCATGTGCCATACTATTTATATCAAAACAAGCTCACCAACTAGCATCCTATTTGACAATACAAAGAACAAAAAACTCAAAAGACAACGAGTTCAGCAATCCAATAACAATTTCCAAGAAAACTAGGAACAACACAGAAAATTTTGAAAATATGTCATGAAATTATGAAATCAAAGCAAGGGTATAGCTACTTAAGAGATATACCAAGCTTATGCAACAAAGCTATCTAAAGTGTTTATTCTAACATACATCAAAGATCATTCAAAAAAGGTAAAATATATATATCTACCTGCATATTTGGAATCCCTTGATGTACATTTGACTCTTTCTTTCCATATTGGTCTACTCCAGATTTTGAAAATTCCTTATTGTCACCCTATTAGATACAATGTTGTCAATTTATTTGAAAATAGTAAAATAAGCAATTATATGATTTAGTCCTATATGAATTGTAAGTAATGTTAGTATCTAGTACATGTTATATTTCCCAAATCCTGAGGTCATACCACCAGCTCTTATTTGAGTGTACTCGATGCTTCGATGTAACATTAAAATATTTTTGTTTGAAGCCTCAAATGCACCTTCACATTCATGTGCTTGTGAATGGAATCTTCAGGAAATACTTGGACAGGTTTTGTGATTGTATTCTTGGATGATATTCTCATTTATTCTAAGTCAGAAGAGGAGCATGAGGAGCATATAAGAATGGTATTGCAACTCAGAGAAAATTAGTTGTATGCCAAGCTGAGTAAGTGCTATTTTTATAAAAGCAGAATTCATTATTTGGGGCATATCATTTCAGAAGAAGGTGTATTAGTGGATCCTGACAAGATTAGAGCAATCATGGAATTGAAATCACCTAGAAATATTATAGAAGTAAGATCTTTCATGGGCTTAGCAGGTTACTACATGAGATTCAAAGAAGGATTATAAAGGATTTCTCATCCCATTACATCCTTGCAGAAGAAAGGAGTTCGGTTTGAATGGAATCCAAGATGTTAATAAAGTTTTTAGAGATGCATAATGTACCTTATGCTGGGCATTTAGGATATCAAACGATAGTGGAAGCAGTGAGAAAATAGTACTACTAGCCTAGCATGAAGAGTGATGTAGCAGAGTATATAGCCAGGTGTATGGAGTGTCAGAAATTCAAAGTAGAGCACAAGCATCCAACAGGCTTGCCAAATATTGTGAGATAAAATGGTGGTAGTAATAAAATCCATGTAATGAGTCTACCATTGATGTCAGGTTTGTTCATAAAATATATAATGGCAACATGATCAGTATGCATAAATACTAGATACCCGTTACATAGTGTCTAAACTTGTTAAGGGGATAAACTACTGCAAGAAACTATTTCTTTTTCACTGTGTAATTTAGCTCTGCAAAAAAAAAACATTATTACCACGAAAGTCAATTGAAATAATTTGACCCAACACAAAACTATCCCTATTTCCTTATTATATGCATAAATGTGAATGTGGAAAGGAATGCCCCATTTAGGGCCTTGCAATATAGGGGCTATTGTGAACTTATATTTAATGTATTCAAAGGATTTTTTACATTTTAATAACTAGCAGAATTCAGTGTCTTTGGATAGCAAAGTGAACAAGGGGGAGGCAAGTGTCTTAAAATCTTTTAAGGACCTCCTATAGTATCCTAAATGCCTAAGGAAACTTCTGACATATTTGTATTTTGGGATGTAGGCAGGTGCTTTATGATGTTCACTTTTCTTTGGTCCACTTTAATCCCTTTGGAGGATAGATGGTGGCCTCAGAAAATCCCTTCACTCATAAGAATATTGCATTTATAATGGCTGAGTGGCAAGTTCATTTCTTCACATCTCTTTAGTACCTTTTCAAGGTTGGTCAAGGCTTAATTAAATTAATAGCCATAAGGTGTGAAGTCATCCATGTAGGTTTCTATAGTGTCATGGATGAGATCGGAAAAAATACTTAGCACAACTCTCTGGAAAGTTACAGGAGCATTGCAAATTAGAAAGGGAAGGACCTTCTAGGAAAATTTCCCCAAGGACAAGTGAAGGTGGTTTTGTCTTGGCCCTTAGGGATTATTTTTATGTGGTTGTACCTACTAAATATCATTAAGAAGGATAAGTACTTTTTTCCTATTAGGGCATATAGTACTCGGCAAATGAAAGGAAGGGGAAAATATTCTTTTCTAGTAGCTTTGTTGAGCTCCCTATTATCCACACACACTCTCCATTTTCAATTCTTCTTAGGTATAATAACCAATGGTTAGACCTGCTCACTATCGGAAATAGGATAGATGAATCATGCATCAAAAATCCTTTGCAATTCTTCTTTTACAATGTCCTTTAGGGTAGATTTTATTCTCCTTTGAGGTTTCCTAATGGGTATGAAATATTCCTTGGTTTCAATATGATGGGTACATATGTCCATATGGATTCCTTTCATGTCCCCGTAGTCCCATGCAAATTTTTTTGTGTATTTAAAGGATAGCTAGCAATGTTTGCTCTTCCTCATCAATAAAGCTATTGTTTATTTTCAAAGTGTTTTAGGGACAAATTTGCACTATTTTGATTGTTGTTTGGTCAATATCAGCAACGAGTCAATATTTTCACAAATCCTCCTTGGAATCAGCGAGAGTTTCAATATTTTTTTATTGTTCTTTCTCATTGAACCCATGAATTTTGACAGCGGCAGGATACATATTTTGCAGAAAATTGGAAATGATGGTGTCCTCATTTTATTTTTTTCCAGCTAAGGTGATTTCAATGGTTAAGAGGGGATCAATAGTTTTTGTTATTATTTATTATTCCTCTTCTTCTTCTACCCAAATAGGGATTTACCCTACATTCAATGACTTGGAAGGGGGGTAGAGGACAAGCTGATTTTTATATTGACCATTAAAAATGGTCATGTTCCCTACCTTATACCTGATATATGCATCTTTTGTAGCCAACCATGGTCTACCTAAAATAAGAGGGTATCCATTCAACTTGGACTTGGGTTTAAGAAAAATAAAATTAGCTGGATACTCCCAGGAATAAATATAAAACATTACATCCTAAAAGACTCCCTTAGGACTTACATTAGATATGTCTACAAGTTGGAGTACAATAGGAGTATGTCTTAGCAATCCTTGAAGTCTTAGCCTAAGCATGGTGTCATTTTTCATGATATCAATGGCTTCCCCTAAGTCTATCAATTTTTTTTTAATTAAGCTGTTGTTGATATGGAAATCCACTACAGGGCTACCTAAATCTAAGTATTTAGGTACAAACACTCTGCCAAGCATACGGTCTACTAGTGGGCCTACTACATGAAATATATGAGAGTATTTTTCTTTTACTTCCAGGCCTCTTTAGGAATTCCTCCTTTATGAATTTGAGAGAGTAACATCCTTAATGGATTTGAGGAGAGGGATTTTGACAAATAAGTTTTGAACACTCTTAAAAGGTCATTTTTTGTAGATGTGTGGGTTTTTTTTTGTCTAGCCTTTTAGGATATGGTGGAATTAGTTGAGGGAGATTTGGTTATTGGGGTGATACATCATTAATTTTAGAGTTCTATTCTTTTATGGGTTGAGGAGCATCTTTTAAACCCTTCCCTGATATAAGGTTGATCTCTTGGAGATCCATGAAGTAAGCTTGGTATGTTAGTAATTATTATACATAGGTTGAACCTACCTATTGTTTGGAGTAAGAGCCTATTGGATAGGTCATTTTGGTTGCCAATATTTGTCTTGTAAACTTGCAAGAGGATATAGAATCTAATTGAGAAGCAATAAAATTAATAATTTGAGAGAAGAGAATCAAAATCATTGGAGCAATGTAATTCTCATTAACTTATTGGGAATAAAAGATCATCCAAAGATGAAAGAATAAAATACAATGCAATTGAATGTGATAGAATCAAATTAATGCTCATGAAACTATGCTTGGATTAACTACATGCAAAGCATGAGAGAACATGCTCTAATTATCCAAGTGCACTTTCATGAGGGTGTTAATGTGGCTTTTACTAGCCAAGTAGAGTAAACTAGCTCCTAGAAAGTAGGGTGTAATCCTAAAGTGTGCACTTATTCCTAGAAGGTATGATCTAAGCCCACAATGGAGGAAATAAGTGCTCCTATCCATTGAAAAGTGGAATTTGCTTCAAAAAATCCCTAGAATAAAGGGATGAAGCTAAAGTGCATTCTAGGATAGATCAAATTATGCATGTGAGGGGAAATGATGCATGTACACTAACACCCTCCCTTAAGCCTAGCTTAGGTTATTATGATTCATTCAAAAATTTGGTCCTGGCAATATAAAGCCATGTTCAGTACCCAATTCAAACAAAAATATCCCTTCAAAATAAGGAAAGAGGGAAAGCCCAATGGGAAGAACCCCCAAAAAACCCAAAAACACACACCAAAAAACAAAAAGAGGATAGCGCAGAGTATACTAAGCAGCATATTCTGAAGTAGGTATCTCCTTCACTCCCAAGTGAGCTCATAACTCTGTGAACTTCTGCTCATTAAAGGATTTGGTAAATATTTTTCCAATTTGTTTTGTAGATGAAAAAGATTGCATATCAATGAGTTGATCATGATCAGCCCTTGGATGTAATGCATGTGAATCTCAATGTGCTTGGTCCAGTGCCATTAAACTAGATCTTTGGAGATCTGGATGGTACTCTAATTAGAACAAAATATGACTACAAGATGGTGAGACTGAATACCAAAATCAATGTGAATATGCTACAACCAAATGGGCTTGTGTTTTTTCATTCACTACACCTCTATACTCTGCCTTTGCAGTCGATAAAGAAATGGTAGACTACTTCTTACTCGACCAAAAAATAGGACTTGATCCAAAACTAACTACAAAACCAAAAGTGGACTTGTTTGTGATCTATGCCATCATCATCCCAATCATAATTTGTGTGTCCAACTAGATCAAGAGTGTAATCTATTGCATAATGTATCCCAAAATTGTAAGTACCCTTTACACAATGGATAATTATCTTGCAACTTTCCAAAGAAGATTATTAGGTTTACTACATGTATTTGGAAGCTGCTCCAAAATCATAATAGATGTTGGGTCTAGTGTGGGTGAGATAAATAAAACTACCAACCAACTGCCTATACCATTTATTATCCACCAAAGGTGTGGTACTGCCATCCTCAAGCTTGCTCCTGAAATAAAAGGTGTTGCAACATATTTTCCATTAGTAATCTAAATTCTGGTGAGTAGCTCTAGTGCATATACATAATTCTTTCTCACTCTTTTAAGGGGGGAGGCGAGTGCAGATACATATGGAGAGAAAAAATCAGGGGTGGTTGTAGGTACTGGAACATAAGCTGGTGAATCTACTGGTTTAATTGGATTAAATGAAGTTGCTACTCAACAAACTATTTATCTCATAGTGATGCTTCCACCAGGTAAACTAGAAATGGCGGTATAGTTCTTCCTTTACTGCTCTCACCCTTGTCTCTGTTACCTTCATACTAGCTTACGTTTCTACTTATGCAATCACAACTCAGTCATTTATTTTCTATAAATAGGCATCCCCACTACCATGATTGGAAATTTGATTCTTTTGCAAGCTATCAATTTCCAATTATGTGTACATCTTCTAAGTGTTTATTCCTTTTTTTTATATTTGTGAATGTATGAATGTCATTTCTAATTCTTTCTATGGTAGCATGAAGATATTTCACCTTGGCACATAATGATATTTTACCTTGCAACATAATTATATTTTACCACCAGATTTTTATTTATTTATCAAGCACATATTTTTTTTTTAAGTATTGTGATGCATAGCTAAGTTAGGTAAGAAGAAATTTTATATCAAAGGTTCTAAATTCATGCACTATGAACCTATACTTTAGCAGAGTACCTCTCATTAGGTGCATAAATTTGGATGCATCCGATTCTATTGGTTATTGTGTTTTACTTCATTTGTTCTCATTTTTCCTTCAGATGAGTGAATTGTAAAACAAAAATATTTCTTAGAGAAGTTATATTGTTGAAGATATTCCAAATCTCTTAACTTACTTGGAAATGGAGTTCGTTAATTTTGAGGTGAATTCTAAATTTTTGTAGAGTGGTTGGAATCTGGGCACATTTTACTTTATTTTTTATTTTCATTCTACACAATAGTGCTAAAAAATAGTTGGGTTTGTGCTCTATACTTTTGCATCTCATCATTATTTCCAACCCCTGAGGACCAAATTTATCTCACTTAAATTGAGCACTATTATGTTTTTCTTAAATAAATAAACTCCAAGATATTTCATATCTCATAAATTACTTGGAGATGGAGTTTGCTAATTTGAGGTGAATGCATTTACCCTATTTATTTTATTTTTGTTTTAAAGACCAGTATCCAACAATAGTTGGGTTTGTGGTATGCATGTGTATTTCTCTTCATTTTTTTACAAAAACAGGAAAATTTTATTATAATATAAAAGTTGTGACCAAATTCAAGAGGGAGAAGTGAATCATAAGAGACAACTAGTGTCTTGCCCCAAGGGGAGATTAAACAAAATATTTTTCTTCTTACTAGACCAAAAAAAACCAATTTTGACCAAAACACCTCGCTATGGAATGTCTTGATAATGCTCATGTCCATCAAATATCAATTACCTTGATTTTTACATGTGTCAATATTGGCTTGTGTGTCTGCCTATTCATTTTTGGCATAGAGGTATAGAACCATTGCACTAATTCAAACCTTGGTTCTAATTCAAAATTAACCTGAGCAAACTTATTGTCTTTTGGATTTGTATCATGAATCATATGCCTAATAATAACTGTAGAATCCCCAAATACCAGTAAATTTGATATGCCCCATTGGTGTACCAATGACATATCTATTAGAGACTAAGCTCTCTACTCATATTGCAAAAAGGTGCAGGACGGTTTTGAAAAGAAGGATCAGCTTAATGAGTCAAGGAAGAAGTATTGAGAAGGTAGTTGAGGCATAAAAGGGTCAAGGGTCTGTGTCATGGTCATGGTACTTATCAACTAAAATTCTATACGAAGAATTTCTAGTGGGTTTTCCTCTCCAAGAGGGAGAGGTTTTGGCCCTAGCTCGAAGAGCCTAAATTTGTGTCTCTTCTATTTTGGTAATTGACTTGATGAAAGACATAATAAGCTAAGAAGAGAAGACATAAGTAAAGGAAGTAATATCACAAGTAATTATCAAGAAGATAATTTGAATTAAACATAGCCCTACCTAATTCTCAACAGATTGCAGCCTACATATTGCGTCACTATTCTTGTTGTTTTGGTATTTTTGATGTTTTGTTCATCGTAATAATAAGAATAAAAGATAAAGAAGCTAAATAGTAACACAAGAAGCTATCAAGTAAGATAATTGAATTAATTATTTCCTTACTGAATTCTAAACATGGTATCACAACTAAGGTAACAATTAAGGAAGGGCATCTAAGGGACATGGAAGGATCGGATTTCAAAGAATCTAGGCTAGTCAAAGATCATCACAGATGGGATAAGTTCAGAGATATATTTTTTTAGTCATCGGTAATTTTTTCCTTTTTATAGATGACTAAATGGTTATCCTAGATTTCTAGAAACAAAATTCATGAGCATTGTGAGTTCTAGAAATCTCACTGCCTTCATTATCCTTAGGATAATTGTTTCACTATTTCACTACTCTATCAATTCATGGCCAGCCTATCACTCCCAGAATACCCATCATGGGCTCATGCCACTCATTTTTGTCCCATTTTCACACCCATGACCTCAGTACTCTATTCTGCCTACCTATAACCCTTCCACTTCCACCTCGGATTGCCAAGTGGCCTAAAATTTTCCCCTATTCACCAAGTGCCTTAAGCATTAGTGGTCTGAAGCTACCTCTCTAAGCTCTTTAGATAAATAAAAATCAATAGTTTTGGGTCTGCAATACATAAATTTTGTCATAAGCTATGTTTTACACTTAAATACCCCAAGTCAAGTTTTGAGCCAAATACCAACCCAAAGAGCCTCCCACTAGGTCATTTAGGGTTTCATAGGTTATAGGATTTTTTTTTTTGTTCTCAATCACTACTTTACATGTGCCAAGAAGATGAAATCAAATGGAAAGGAGGGTCAACACTTGATTGTTCGAAATAGATAAAAAAATCCCTCAAGAAAGGCCTCCTTGGTCAAGACAGCATTGTCCAAAAGGTATAACTGTGCATCTTAAACATTTCTATAGGAATGATTGAGATAGCTATCAGCAGAAAAATAGGTAAGGTAAAAGGCCAGCTCCTCGCTAAAGAACATCCACAACAAAGAAAAGGAAGCAGACCTACGTTTAAAGGGAATCAAGGTTTTGAGGACTAATTGGCTAAACAGTGTTTCCAAGCAAGAAGCCAATGCAAAATACCACAAGGACATAGGCACATCAACACAACCAAGCATAAATTGAAGATTTTTAGAAATTATAAATGAAAAAGGGAAAAAGGTGAGGTGAACTTAACAGAAATGAATGAACTTGAAAGGGCTATAGAGAACTTAGAAGACAACACTACTTATTCTTCTATAATAGACCTAAAACCTAATATTTTGGAAAGATAGGCAAAGCAGGTAAAATGAAGGTGATGGGCCTCCATCATGATAGAAGAAAATTTCCAAAAATTTGTTAAAGGTAATTTCCAGGGTTTGCCAAGGCAATGGTGTTTCACTACATCAAAGTGAGAAATTGCAAAGAGTATCAATGTGATAGAGTTCAAGCCTCCATTTTTAGTCATTTTCCCTCAAAATGGTCAAAGGAAAGAAGGCATAGGGTTAAGCTTCAAAATGGAAGACCAAGCTAAGCATGAGTTTACTATTGAGTAACTAAGGTTGTCAAACTCCAAAGAATGACAAAGGAGACCAAAACAACTGTGTCATGGCACCTGCAACAAATTAGAAGTGGCCAAGAAGTGACATAGCAGACATGATTTTTAGCATTTTTCAAAATGGTTACATCACTGTCGAAGATCAATAAGAAGGTTAAAGGGGACATCTTCATCTCCTCAGCAAGTCATCACCACAGGAAGAAGAAAAGCTACCTTGAAAAGTTTTCAAAAACCATGCAAAAGATTAAAAAGGATATCAGTCAAAAGGATAAAGTGACAAAAACTTAACAAAAGTGGTTTTTCTCATTTTGATTTATTTTTCAAAGTATAAAGGCATCTCATTTATCCTGTTTTTAACTCATTCGTCAATTGCAAAAAGAGAAAAACCTTTCTATAGGAATTTTCAAGTTTTCTAAGAAAAACTAGGCCAAGTTACTAGCGTTAAGCGCAGACACTGGTGCTGCGCTAATACAGGCCTCTGTAGTGTAAAATTTACTCTGCGCTGCACATACAATGGGTGGTGTTGCACGAATAATCTGGTGCTACGTGCAAGTGAGAACAACACGCCGAGGACTTGACTCACCGGTTTTGTGGCACGACGCTGCATGGAGAGGCCGGCCCGAAACTCATTTATTGCACCCACCGTTGCACTTAGATAGAGGCCCGACCCACTTGGCACTTTTCCTAGAGGCCGATAGCCTTGCACACGGGTGGTGCTATGCTCACAGACTGCCCAACTCGCCAGGTGCTCCACAAAGAGGGAAATCCGATAGTGTGGGCAGGGCGTTGTGCTAATGCAGAAACTCTCCCAAACTGCAAAAAATGTGCCAAAGGTTAAAAGGAGGTCTTCCAAATTGGTTTCAAAACCTTGCAAGTAAGCTAAAGAGGTAGGTGGCCTTGTTCTCATCACCCTCCAAGTGTTTTTGTGTTTTGATAATTAAGGGGAAGCTATCAAACCCTAGTGCCAAAACAAACCCTAAGTCTTCATCATTTCCACTCTCCTCTGGCCTCCAAGCTAAGATCATCAGTTAAGGGGAGTGAATTAGGGTAGTTACACTTCATGTTCATGTAAAAGCCCTCATCTAGCTCAAGGAAACTCAATCATAAGACTAACCTCCATAAACCTCATTTGCCATAGCTACCCACCATCATTTGCATTTTACTCCTCTTCCACAGTTTTCCCACCATCAGCCCTAATCACCAGGTCAGGAGCAGAAGATAGTAGCAGCAATGAAAGAGGCCAAGGGCCTATGAGGCCAAATCACAAAGGAGGGAAAGTGAACAGATTTGAACCCCATATCACAATGGCTATCACCTCATCTCCCAAGATCCTCTCATGTTTCCAGAATGTAGGGTGCTTTCAATTTTGTGAGAGAGTTAAACAAGTGCAAAGCCACTCAGAGCTTATAAGGCTTTTTATCCTTAACTTGAAAAACACACAATCAAGCCTTGCAGGGGTTGATTTTGAACTATCATTATATGTTGTCACTAATTCTACAGGTATACCTGCTATTGGTGAAAAGTGGTTTAAGAAAACCAAATTGGACAAGAACTATTATGAGCCATTTGTCAAGACTAGGTATAGATAAGGCTGCAAGGCCATTTTCCCTTTCTCACACCTCAAACAGAGATTTGAACCCTTGATGAAAGTCATTATGAAGTACTTTTGGCAATATGATGTAGAGTGTTGTCCTTGATGGAAACCCACTTTATGAAGATGATGGAAACCTAATTAATGAAGTTGTTCTTGATGCTTGATGAGTTTATTAATGATGTAAATCTGATGTTCTACAAGTAGCTCAAAAGTACCAGAGAAAGAAATATCAGTAAGGGCCAGAAAAATGATGAAAAGTGTGTGACACAAGGCATACGCGGGTTTGTTTAGGAGAAGTAGCGTATGCACGTGGAAAAGTACGTGCCAAGTCACGTATGCTCAATTGTGCTCTAAAAGAATAAAACCAGGGGTTACTACCATGGTATTGACCCATTGTATTGAGCACTGGATTGTCTATGTGATCTCGTCCAGGAATACCATCAGAAGTTGTGTGTTTTTGGCTCATGGTATTGTCAAAGGCTAGATCTATTTAAGGAGAAGAAATTCATTGTGCAATGGGTGTGCATGAGTCTGGGTTTGAATGTATACTTCACTCTGAAGTATGTCTGAATGGAAAGGGTAACAGTTTGATGATAGATCTGAATCTATGATGCACCTATGAAGAAAATGATGAAGAGGGATCTCTAGATCTGAAATGTATATGTATCTTCTGGATCTATTTATGGAATGATTAGATCTGTGATCTGGCGAATCTGTGCTGAAGTAAAGAATGAAGATCTAAGCTATTTATCTGTTCTAGAAAGCTGCACTACCCTAAACTGTCTGAAGATCTATACGTAGGTTCGTCGAGGAGAAAGCGCGTATATACGCGGCTTGTATTCAGTGAAAGCGCGTATGGGAATTGAAGTGAGATTTGAAATGTGTGCAGATGTATACATGGGTTGGTATTTGTGAAAGCGCGTATATATGCAGGATCAGTGAAGAAAAAGCGCATATGTAATCTAGGGTTTGCTGAAGTGTGTGGAAAGAAATGTCTGATCAGTTTTGCTATTTTACTGCTATCTGTCAATGATGATCTGGGTTGTTCGAATATTGATTATGCTGCTATAGAGCAAGTAGTTGGTTTGATGAATTTTCCTTGAGATTAATTTTGTGGGTTGGAACCAGTATGAAAATTGATGAAACGTGGTCCACAAAGGTGCTGAAGGTTGAAGCCTTCAGTCAGGGGGTTGTAGCTCCCTTCCAGGAGAGGCTGGTAAACGAGAGCAGGGGATTGTAGCTCCCTTCTAGGAGAGGCTGGTAAATGATAGAAGGTTGTAGCCTTCTGCAGGTGGGTTCCTGCGTGCTGGTATGAGTCTACGCCAGTACATGGTTGTAAGATGTTTTCTCTATAATAAAATATTGAAGGCTGAGACAACGGCAGCAGTGGTTTTCTCCCGACTTGGGTTTCCACCTAAAATATTGGTGTTCATGTGTGATGCTTATGTGTGATGGTTTATTCTTTTATTACTGCACATGCTAACTGTTAACTTAACATCAGATGAATGAATGTTGCAAAGAACTAAGTTAAGAATTATCTGTATAATTAGATCTCTGTTCATACGCGAGTTTTATGAAGGATATCCACGTGTATACGCTAGTTGGCTTTAGCAAAGTAGCGTATGGGTTTTAGTGAATGGAAAAGTAAAAAGTTTTGAGTAATTCCTAAATACTAATTCACCCCCCCCTCTCGGTATTTTTCCCAACAATTGGTATCAGAGCAGGTCCTTCTACAGAAGCTTGATCGCTTGAAGGAGATCCGTCGCAATGGGAAGTCATGAAGGGATAATGTCTATAAGGCCACCTCTATTCAATGGAAATAATCTGTTATTCTGGAAGACACGAACAAAAGCATATATGCAAACTCTTGGTGCAGAAGTATGGGCAATCGTGGAAGGAGGTTATCAGTATCCGGCAAGTATTCCTATTGATGCAGCAGAAAGGAAGAAATATGAAATCAATGCCAAAGCAATCAATGTCTTATTAGGAAGCATGTCTGAACCAGAATTTGCTAAAGTGATGCATCTAAATTCAGTAAAATAAATATGGGACAAAATCATTCTGAGCTATGAAGGAGATACAAAGGTAAAAAGTGAAAAACTCCAAACTCTCAGAATTGAATATGAAAATTTAAGGATGCATAGTGATGAGAGTATTGCTAGTTTCTTTTTACGTCTAGATGATATTGTAAATCGTATGAGAAGTTTGGGTGAAACCATAATCGATACTACTCTGGTGGAAAAATTATTAAGATCTTTGACTTCAAAATTTGAGTCAAAAGTATCAGCTATTGAAGAAAGGCAAGATCTGCAAACTCTTACTATTGTTCAACTACATGGTATTCTGACTGCTTATGAAATGAGACAAGGAGGTCCCCCTCAAATCAAAGAAGTTGCTTTTAAGGTTTGTGCAAAAGGAAAAGAAAAGGAAGTTGTCAAGGAATCAAGTTATATATCAGAAGAAGAAGAAGCAAATTTTGGAAGGAGACTCCAACGAGGTACTGGAAGATTCAAAGGTAAGCTACCCTTCAAGTGTTTTACTTGTGGGAGAGTTGGTCATTATGCTGCTAAATGTCCTTATGAAGAAAATCATGAAAAAGGGAAACAATTTGAAAAGAGAAAGAGTTATTATACAAATAAAGATAATGAGAGGATGAAGAAGATTCTGACCAAGATCTACAAGTGCTCATGGCAAAGAAGCAAAAGAAGAAGGCTACTCAAGGAAAGGAAATACCTCAAAAAACATGTGCAGCAGAAAATGGAGAAGATGAAACATGTATTGATTTTTGTTCTTGTGATTCACTTTCATGTGCATGCAATGGTGAAGATAGTGAAAGTAACAGTATAAGTCTAGAAGAAATCTCAAGATCAATGATGACAGAAATGATTGGAATCAATTTCGTAAGAAAGAATCTATCTACAAAGATATGATCTCTAGAATGAATGAACAGAAAGAAATACTGATGGATAGATAGATAAGTATCAAAAGTTGTATGTTTATGCAACCAATCGAAGTGAAAGACTTGAAGCAGAAATCATCTCTCTCAAAGAAGACCTGGAAAAATAAAATAAGAAGAATGAACAACCCCTACCATTTGAAAAGGAAGGACTTGAAGCAGAAATCATCTCTCTCAAAGAAGATCTGGACAAATCAAATAAGAAGAATGAAGAACTGCTACAAACATGTGAAGAGCAAGAAAATTGGTTGAAGGAAGAAATTTTAAATTTGAATGATCAAGTAGAAGAAGGAAAAAGGGTCAAAGAAAGCATGAAGAAGCAATGCCAAAAATTGGAGGTTGAGGTAAACATTCTCAAAGGTAAATTAGAAGAAAAGGATAAAATCTTGAGGTTTCATGATAGTACTAAGATTCTAGACAATATTCTTAGTAATCAAAGGTCTCCTGCTATTAAACTTGGTATTGGTTTTCATGAAACTGTTAAAGGAGAATCTAGTTCACAAGGAAGTGCTAAAGATTCAAAGGATGTCAATGCAAAACCTGGAGAGTTGAAAGAAACAAGAAGTCAACCGACAATCATGAACACTCAAAGGAAATCATTCAATAATGTTGAATGCTTTAAATGTCATAATTATGGGCATGTTGCAGCCAATTGCAGAAGCAGATTATTTTAGTCACAAACAAACAGATTCTACACAGAAAGGTACTCTGGTTTCTTCAAGGGATATTGTTTTTCATGCAGCAAGTATGGTCATAAAGCAGCTGATTGCAATAGAAGGAAGAATAGAACAACACATTATGATCCTTATGCTTACTTTTCTTGTCACATAAGATGTTATACTTGTAACAAGTATGGACATGTAGAAAAAGAATGCAGGATGAATAGATCTGAGAAATTGGAGAAATTCCAGCACACAATAAGAAAGTTCAAGCAAAGTTGGAAAAAGAAGGAGGACCGGTCAGAAACGTAGGGAATACTGACCCTACTGCAGTCATCCGCTTCTAAAGCTTACTTCTCATAATGACTGCAGGAATGATGTGAGATACATTATAGAGATTAGTAATGTATCATCACAGGGGGAGCAATGTATGATGATTCTCATGGTTGGTTTGATTATTCTAGTTATGTTTATTTCTGACTGTGCATCTGATGTAAAGAAGACAGGTACAGGTGGTACAAATTCAGGGGGAGATGAAGGAATGTGAAATTTTCAGAGTTTCACTTTCCATACGCGGGTTTGATGAACTAAAGTCACGTATACACGCGAGTTCTAGTAGAGACAGATGCGTATGCAGTTATGAAAAGAAAAAAGGTATGACGGCTAATGATCAGGAGCACAGGTGCAGGGGGAGCATCAGTCTGATTGCTAATGACTGTATTATTGGCACTGTATCTGCTTATTTCTCAGTTCTAAATGATGATGACATGATACATGGTTTCTTATGATGAGATTATGGATGAGCCCTGTTTTCTTTTTGCTGAAGAGTATTCTTTGTTTTCACACATGGATGAGATGTAAGTCTTATGATTCAGAGATAAGGACAGATCATGCAGAGATTTTTGCTGATAACTTGCTGTTGAAAGAGTTTCAGGTTGCACAAGCTAAGGAGGAGCCTTGGTCATATGGAAAGTATGATTGGATGCACATTTTCAGGGGGAGCATTAGCCTTACTGAGTGTAATGCATTGTTGGCATTATGATGATTCTGAAATAAGATCTCTCTCTCTTGAGGTCTTTCTGGTACTGGACATAAAAAGTCATATTTGTAATTTGATGAAAAGGTCTTGATGTAAAATTTTAATATTCAGTCATGTAAGGACTTGATCAAATTTGTAAACCCACTTGGTTGGGTACTTGAGTCAAAATGTGTAAACCCACTTGGTTGGGTACTTGAGTCAAAGTGTGTAAACCCTCTTGGTTGGGTATTTGAGTCTCATATGTAAATCCACTTGGTTGGATCTTTGATGTAAGTATGAGTCCTTGGTGATAGGAAGGTCATAGAGTCATGTACTTCATTGAAAAATATGTTTTAAGATTCAACATGAACTCAGGGGGAGCATGGTAACTTTAGTGCACATCAGATCTACAGCGCTCTTCTATCTACATGAAGAGAAAACAACCTTGTGTTGGTTTTGATCCGCCCGTTTCCCTTGATGTCAAAGGGGGAGAGTGACATGGTGTTTGAATAGGGGAGAATATCATTATGCTTAATGTATCTATCTATTGTGGTGATCAAACACCATCGTGGTTGCCATCAAGTCCAAAGGGGGAGATTGTTGGCAATATGATGCAGAGTGTTGTCCTTGATGGCAACCCACTTGATGAAGATGATGGCAACCTACTTAATGAAGTTGTTCTTGATGCTTGATGAGTTTATTAATGATGTAAATCTGATTTTCTACAAGTAGCTCAGAATTACCAGAGAAAGAAATATCAGTAAGGGCCAGAACAATGATGAAAAGTGTGTGACACAAGGCATACGCGGGTTTGTTTAGGAGAAGTAGCGTATGCACATGGAAAAGTACGTGTCAAGTCGTGTATGCTCAATTGCGCTCTAAAAGAATAAAACCAGGGGTTACTACCATGGTATTGACCCATTGTATTGAAAGTTGGATTGTCTATGTGATCTCATCCAGGAATACCATCGGAAGTTGTGTGGTTTTGGCTCATGGCATTGTCAAAGGCTAGATCTATTTAAGGAGAAGAAATTCATTGTGCAATGGGTGTGCATGAGTCTAGGTTTGAATGTATACTTCACTCTGAAGTATGTCTGAATGGAAAGGGTAACAGTTTGATGATAGATCTGAATCTATGATGCACCTATGAAGAAAATGATGAAGATGGATCTCTAGATCTAAAATGTATATGTATCTTCTGGATCTGTTTATGGAATGATTAGATCTGTGATCTAGCGAATCTGTGCTGAAGTAAATAATGAAGATCTAAGATGTTTATCTGTTCTGGAAAGTTGCACTGCCCTAAAATGTCTGAAGATCTATACATAGGTTCGTCGAGGAGAAAGCGCGTATATACGCGGCTTGTATTCAGCGAAAGCGTGTATGGGAATTGAAGTCAGCTCTAAAATGTGTGCAGATGTATATGCGGGTTGGTATTTATGAAAGCACGTATATACGCAGGATCAGTGAAGAAAAAGCGCGTATGTAATCTAGGGTTTGCTGAAGTATGTGGAAAGAAATTTCTGATCAGTTCTGCTATTTTACTGCTATCTGTCAATGATGATTTGGGTTGTTCGAATATTGATTATGCTGCTATAGAGCAAGTTGTTGGTTTGATGAATGTTCCTTGAGATTAATTGTGTGGGTTGGATCCAATATGAAAATTGATGAAACGTGGTCCACAAAGGTGCTGAAGGTTGAACCCTTCAGTCAGGGGGTTGTAGCTCCCTTCCAGGAGAGGCTGGTAAACGAGAGCAGGGGGTTGTAGCTCCCTTCCAGGAGAGGCTGGTAAACAAGAGAAGGTTGTAGCATTCTGTAGGTGGGTGCCTGCATGCTGGTATGAGTCTACGCCAGTACATGGTTGTAAGATGTTTTCTCTATAATAAAATATTGAAGGCTGAGACAACGGCAACGGTGGTTTTCTCCCGACTTGGGTTTCCACCTAAAATCCTGGTGTTCATGTGTGATGCTTATGTGTGATGGTTTATTCTGTTATTAATGCACATGCTTACTGTTAACTTAACATCAGATGAATGAATGTTGTAAAGAACTAAGTTAAGAATTATCTGTATAATTAGATCTCTGTTCATACGCGAGTTTTATGAAGGATATCTGCGTGTATACACTAGTTGACTTCAGCAAAGTAGCATATGGGTTTTAGTGAATGGAAAAGTAAAAATTTTTGAGTAAGTCCTAAATACTGATTCACCCCCCCCCCCCTCTTAGTATTTTTCCCAACAAGTACTTTACCTGTGAGGGTAGATACTCCATGATTTATTCCTACCATGTTAGACTCCTCATGCATTTCACAAGGGTCAAAATGCTCAACTTGCCCTACTACCTCTATAGGAGTATGGACAAAATGTCTTCTGCTGTCCAAAGAAGGAGTCCTTCCCAACAAATAAAAAGTTTGTTTCACCATTCCTTGATCAAGATGGTGGTTCTACATTAGCTGGAACATAAGGGCATACCTTGGGAGGTATTCATAGCACATGAAGTTTTCACAAGCCCACAGCTCCCTTATCAACCTAAATTTCCCTCATCATTCACACAAGTTTCCTCACCTCAAGAAAACCTCCCTTATTCCCCTTATCTTGATCCAACAAATGAAGAAGAGGCAGACGATGAGGAAGAAGAGGAAAATGATGAGGAAGAAGAGGGAAATGATGAAGTAGGGACAGAAATTGATGAAGAGGAAGAAGAAGGAAATGATGATGAAGAAAGTAGTAGTGAGCATGAAAGTGATGAAGGTGAAAATAGTGAGCAAAAAAGTGAGCAAAACAACGACAAAACAGAAGAGGAAAATGATGAGGAAGAAGAGGGAAATGATGAAGCAGGGACAAAAATTGATGAAGAGGAAGACTAAGGAAATGGGGATGAAGAAAATGGCAGTGAGTATGACAGTGATGAAGGTGAAAACAGTGAGTAAAACAGTGACAAAATGGAAGAGGATAATGAAGAAGATGAGGAGGTTGAAAGTCGAAATGAAATGAGCATTGATGAAGGGGAGCTCAGCAATAAAACATAAGATACAGAGGTAGAGAATGAAGAAGAAAATGATGAGGTAGAGACATAAAATGATCATGAAGGAGTAACATATCATGAAGATATGGAAGAACATGACAAAGACAAAGAGGATGAAAGTGAGGAAAATGCAGAAATTGAAGGCAGCAGTGACCAAAATGAAGGAAGCCTCAGTGATGAAAAGGACAAAAAAGAAGAAAATAGTCATGATAGACGGCATGACAGTCATGTCAACAATTAGCCCCTCAGTGATAATGACAATGTTGACAGTGCAGAGGATAAAGAGGAAAACAGTCTTGATGATGAACAAAATAAAATTGAAGAAAGTGCAGAGGGTGATAGTCCTAAAGAGGATCACAGCTATGACAAAGAAACCAACAATTACCATCACACCTCTTTCATGTACATACTAGACAGGGCCAAGGCTAGTGTTTTTTGCCTCCAAGAGGCAAGGGACCATGCCATCTACCTCAGCTTAGCCCCTAGACAAGGGCAAACAAAAGGTAAAAGAAGAAGAGGATCATGAGGTGGAAAGGAAGTTTTAAATCATTCAAGTGGAGAGTAATGAGGAGGAGGAGGCAAGGATCTCAAACTTGCTCATTAAAAACAAAAATGCACTCATTGAGGACCTCCAAGCCAATCTGAATAGGGCCAAAAGTGTAAATGATGCCCTTGACTTGGAAAATAGGCAGCTAGGAGCACAAATTGCAATATATGAAGCTAGAGCCATTAAGGCCTGGAAAGAAGCCCAAGGGGCACAAGTGAAACTAGAAGATTTCATGGGCATCTATGAGGAGAGTGAGGATGAGGAAGGTAAATCTAGGAGGAGGCCTAAAACCATGGGGTTCAAGAAGGCATTAGCAAATTAAAGAGAACAAGAAGCAGCCCTGGCAGAACAACACCCCCTAAATGAGATTTTGGCCATGGAGATATCACATGATCAGAAGCCTTGGTTGGAAAGAGTCAACATATACTTGGAGGCTAAATTGGAGAAGGCTAAAAATAATATTGACCTCCAAAGGAGGATGACTAAGCATTATGCCCGAAGAAACCAAGTTGCAAGGGTCAAACTGAAGAAGGTCCAAGCCAAGATCCAGACACTAAAAGAAGCAAAAGGCCAAGCTATACTTGGAATTTTGGCATAAGCTTCTCTATAGGTCTCTGAAACCCCTTGAAGGAGACATCCACCAATTTTGAACGAATTTGGACAATTTTTTTTTTTTGAGAATTTGAAGGCCTATTAGCACAGTGCCACTGGCACTACGCTTTTCCCTTAGGCATCCTCAGAGGGAAAAATCGAATTTTTTTTATTTTTCATGATTAGCACACTATTCTCACAAAATTTCAGAGTCATTCAAGCATTTTTTATCCCTCAAAAGGTCAAAAAACACCTTATTTTTCACCATTCTGCCTCCTTTTCAGGCCTGGCGTTGCGCTTAGATTAGTCTTGGGGATTTGAATTTTTAAAAAATTTACATGTGCTCAATCAGAAAAAAAAAGTACATCTGGAAAGAGGACTCAGTAACCTTTCCAACAGGCCATCATGGAGCAAAATTTGACATCAGGAAGGTCCCCAAAACGTGGCTGCAATAGGACCTATTTTTTGCCTAAGGTGGCGCTACGCTTATGGACATCATTGTGTGTTCTTGGCCAAAAGTCAACAAAACACACTCATTTATTTCAAAATCACATTTTAGTGTTTTTTTGAGGCAAATCACTCTAGAATTAGGTGCCAGAAGTTATTTTTGCATTTATTTCATGGGATATTTTGTGCCTTGGGCCTTGCATGGTCTCTTGGGCATTAATGACATTTATGAGTGATTTTGACATTTTCCAACCCTATCTAGGGTTTTTCCCTCCTTTTCTAGATAAATAGATAATGAGGGATTTCATTGTAAAGGTTGGAATTTGATGATTTTTGAGAGAAATACATGGTTTTCTTGAGTTTGAAGAAGAAATTGGTCTTGTGGAGTTTCTAAATGGTCTGCTTTGATTGATGATGAAGGAGGATAGCTTGCAGGATCCCTGTGCATGTTAATGGTGATGTGTCTATGTTTAGTTCTTGTTTCCTTATGTATCATTTTGTTGCATCCTTCTATGTTGCAGTAGAACAGAAGAGTATAGGTTAAGAAATGTTGTTTGAGGCACCTTAGTCCTTTCTGTTTTCTACTGTCTTTATGTTTTCCTCTGTTGGGTTTGTTTAAGGAATTCTTAGTTGCTCCTTAGATTTTCCTATGCTTTTTTATTCCACGAATGGTTCAATATAGTAGTTTTCAAATATGTTTTATGGTTAGCCTTGCCTATTCGATGCTATTTAAACTCTGTTTTGGAATCTCTCTTTGAAGTATTACTTGTTGGGTTTTAGCCAAAGAGGACATGTTTTGATCATGCTCTTTGTCCATGCTTGAGAATTTTCCTTAAAGTTCTTTGTAGCTTGACCATTGATGTTTAGGTGTTCCCTCTTCATTGATTAAATTTATTTGTTAACCTTGACTGTTTTCTAACCTTGAAGGTGAAATCAGTAAAAGTTAAATGAGTTTCTCACCTTCTATATTTCATTGGAATTATTCATCTTGAATGCTTGTTTTCTTAAAGTGTAATCTAAGAGCTACTGGTTTTCCCTATCTTATGATTATGTCCTTATGTTGATCAATATTTGAGACCATATTGTTTAAAAAGTACTTGTATAAGGATTATTCACTTCCCTTACATGCCTACTATGCTCGCAAACTTTATGTTCATTTCACTTCACACGTGCCTTAAAGATCCATTTGACTTATGCATCTTGTTTCATTTTTGAGATATCAATGAATTTCATAGACTCCATAGCCCAATGATTTGAATACCTCTCACTCCACCTATTCTACTTGATCATCTTACCCAACCAAAACAAACAATAAACCCAACACTTAAAAACTAGCATCAAATCAAAACACTAGAAGAAAACAAGTTCACATCCTTTGCATACAATAGAGAGAGCCCTCTCTGACTCTAAGAAGGATAGGTCCTAGGACTCCAAATATTGTTCTGATGTTACCCTGTGAATTTTGTCTACCAATCTGATAAATCATGGGACCCTAACATAATGGTGATCACGGTGGGACCTTTGAGTTAGTGACAATCTTTGGAACTCAGAAAACCCCAAAACATCCCTAGATTGGTTTTTTTCCAGTTATTGGTGGTGGACCATACACACATATACTCAAAACAACTAAAAGAATCCACCTGGTGACTCTAATAGCCTCCAGTAGGCCTATTACTTCACGAGTTCTCATTAGACTTCCATAGGATTGTGTCAAATCAGCCCGGAGAGGTTTAGAAGCCTAGTCCCATACTATGTGAGTTTACCAAGCACTAAGAGAGGCCATCCTTTTCGTAAACAATCCTAAAATTTCAGCCTCTCTACATTTTGAGTTTAAAATATAGCTTCACAAAGGATCATTACCAGATCTCATTCGGACCTAAACCCTCCCACCATAGTTGATGACCCAGAAAATATTTTGTGGAAAACTCCTAAAACTGAAAACTTAACTACTATTAGGACCATTCATAGAGCAAGCTCTGTCCCTAAACATCTTACAACCTTGCAAGATCTCCAGTTTGACTTGCACCATACAAGAAACCTTTTCAGAACCAAGTCACAAAGTGAGATTTACCTGACTGACCTTGAGCCCACAGATTTGCAGCAGAGTTCCAGTAGAGAAGCCTCTCTTCCACTCCTGCTAACTTTCAGCTTCTCCATCATTTTAGCTCTTCCCATACCAAATCTACTCAGAATCAATTTTTTGGTCCAAGTACTTCCACCACACCCATCCATACCACCATTGTGGAAACCACTCCACTTCATCCTACACCTCCTTTCACAAACCCTCCTCTTGTAAATCCTCCATTATCTCCCATCATGGTAGCTTGGTATGCCCCCCTGGGTTTACCTCAACCTCTAGTACCTTTTCCAAATAATTACCAATCCAAGATCCCTCATTTCACAGGAGCTAACTCAACCACTGCCCAACAACATGTAGACATAATGAATGATTCCTTTGACTATATGGAGTTGGAAGAAGAAACCATTAAAATGAGGATTTTTGCACAAATCTTAGGAGGAGAAGCCAAAAAATGGCTCAAATGCTTGACTCCTAACACCATACATGATCTCCCTTCCCTTTACCAAACCTTTATAAACAAGTGGGAAATCAAGAAAAACCCCCTCCAAACCCTTTCAGAATATAACAATCTTAAGAGGAATGCGGGGGAAAGTGTACAAGATTATTGCACCAGGTTTAATAGTGTCTACAATTCCCTCTCACCTCACATGAAACAGCCACAAGGCCTAGCACTAGTAAAGTTTCCAGAAGGGTTAGATCTAGAAATGGCATATCAACTAAGAGAAAGAGAGCCCCTAACTTTAGAAGACATGCAAAAGGGGGCTATAAGTGTACATGCCAACTTGATTGAAAAGAGGGATAGGATGAGATCAGAAAAGAGAGTTACTTACAAAGATGAAATAATGGCCTCAACCTCCTCATCTATTGACAAGATTGATAACTTAGTGAGGATAATGGAAATAATGATGGAAAGAATAAACTTGAGTGAAAGAACACCTCCTAGGGAAATCCAAGAAAATCCCCAAAACAGAAATAGGAATCCAAACTCCAGAAGGGATCCTACCCAAAACAAATCACAAGACAATGACCAACAAATTAGGCCCCTATTCCAAGACAATTATGTAGATGAAGAGGAAAGAGGATATGAAGAACCTGTAGAAAACCATGTGAACTTGATAGGTTCTGACAATGAGGTTGATTTTTTTCTCAGTGAAGAAGAACAAGATTTATTTTCCTCAGATCAAACTAAAACAAATTATGAGGATTCTGAAGATTACCAATTTGGATTTGAAAATTCCATAATGGAATTCCATAGGCAATATGACCTTAGGCGCAAGAAGAACCAAGAAAATTCCAAAAAGAACAAAGAAGACACTGCTATTAGGAAAACACCTGAAAACACTCCTAAGAAGACAACAGAAATTACTAGCACCATGGCTAAGAAAACTGATCCAAACAAATAAAAAATCAGCCAACCAAGTGGTGACAAAAGCTTCCCTAGTGCCTCTACTAGTGGCCCTAAGAAAACTATTTTTTCCAAAGTCCCAAAACAAAATCAACAAATTAAACTTGTAGAAAAAATTATGGCTGATAAGACTGATGTAAATATGTCTAAAACACAAGTGCCTTTTAGTTTTGAGGAAGAGATTGCAAAAATCAAGATCACCATGATTCTCACTGAACTGCTAACCCAAGACATATACAGGTCCCAAGTTCTGAAAGTCTTAAACATGGGAAATGATACTGATACTTTAAAATTGACAGAGGATAAACCAGAGTTGTTCTTTGGTCCTGAAGTAGAAGGAAAATACCAAGAAGGAACCACTCCCCCTTTCTATGTTAGCTTAAGCATACATGAAAAAATATTGCATAATGCCATGCTAGACTCTGGTGCCTCTCACAACATCATGCCTAAAGTTGTGATGGAGAGATTAGGCCTAGAAATTACTAAACCTTACAAAGACTTTTACTCATTTGAATCGAGTAGAGTCAAGTGTTTGGGGCTAATCAAGGATCTTTGTGTCAATCTGGCACAAATACCTGCTAAGAGCCTAGTCATGGATATAGTTGCTTCGAACAGTCCCCCTAAGTATGGCAAGATTTTATCCAGATATTGGGGAGCCAAGCTTCATGAGAACCTCTAACTTGAAATGTCATATGCTACCATCCCTGTCTTCAATCAAACCAGGATTTTATACCAGGAGTACCACATGAAGTATATGGTGAGTAGCCTAGATAGGCCAAACAACACCCTTGTTTATTCCATTCATTCGGAGTTAGACTCATTCATCTTGTATAATGAAAATGACATTGCTAAACAAGTGAATGAAAATGAAAAATAACTAGGCCCACCAGAACAGTCAAACCTATCCTCAAATGAAGAACATGTCATCCAAAACTCTAGCAGTCTTGAACAACAACATAATGGAAAATATGAAATAGAAACACTTTGGAACATGAGCTTTTATGGCTCTTGTGGAAAAACAGGTTCAAGAGCTGGTGTTTGGATACATAACACAAATGAAGGTCATTTATACAAACTAGATTTTTCAGTGCACTAATAACATTGCAGAATATGAGGCTCTCCTCCTTGGCTTGCATTTTCTCTAAGACTTAGGAGCTAAGAAAATCTCTACCCAAGGAGATTCAGAGCTAGTCATTAAAAAAATCAAAGGTGAGTATTCAACAAAGAATCCAATATTGAGAGAATGCATAAATGCTACCCTAGATCTCCTCAAAACCATTGAGAAATATCAACTCACTTTCATCCCTAGAACCCAAAACTGCCTTGCTAATGAGCTTGCCTTTGTTGCTAGCAATTGCCAAATACCTCGTGCAATTAAACAATACACTGTCAAAGTCAAAAACTAGCCTACAGTGCCTGAAAACATAAGCCATTGGCAAGTTTTTGAGGGTGATGAAAAAATTTATGACTTTCTGCAATCTAGGAATGAATTTGCAAGAACAAAACCAAGCCTAGAGCATGATGAAGGTGTTTTTGTTGAAAAACAAGCCCATAGAACAGAGATGTCCTCTTCCGCTGATATAAATCTACTTGCACATCCTCGTGAGGCAGAATTGTTTTGAGGATCTAGACCAAAGGGACCTTGAGGTTTTACAATGTAAAGATGATACATTACCAAGGGGACTTGGACCATTAGAATACTTTTTCGACTTTAATGATGTGGCTAAAAAACCAAAGATAAAATCCACTAAGAATGATGTAGAGGAATATAACATAAGCAACCTAAAGGAACCCAAAATGATCAAACTCTCCAAAGCTCTTTCTCCTCACATGAAACAGAAATATATTGATATTTTTCAAGAGTTTAAAGATGTGTTTTCATGGGGTATGAAGATTTGAAATCATATGACACAAGAATTATGCAACATAAAATTCCTCTTAAGGAAAATCAGAAACCTTTTAAACAAAAATTAAGGAGAATAAACACTGTCTTACCACCTTTAGTTGAGAAAGATATTAAAAATATGTATGATTTTAGGATCATAGTTCCCCTTAGATACTCTGAGTGGGTTTCCAACCTTGTGTCAGTTAGGAAGAAGAAAGGGGAGATTAGGCTTTGCATTGACTTTATAAATCTGAACAAAGCCTCCCTAAAAGATAGCTACTCCTTGCCTGAAATGGATCACATACTTCAAAAGGTAGTTGGTTCTAAAAGAATCTCACTACTTGATGGCTTTTCCGGCTACAACCAAGTGTTATTACTCCCAAGTGATCAACACAAAAATGCCTTCACCACACCTTGGGGTACATTTATGTATTTTAAAATTCCATTTGGGTTGATGAATGCGAGGGCCACCTTCCAAAGGGCCATGGACATAGATTTTTTGGAAGACATAGGCTAATTCATAGCCATTTACTTTGATGAGATCACTATTTACTCTAAGACTAATGAAGAGCACTTTATCCACTTGAGAAATTTTTTTGAAAGTGTAGGAAGTATGGCCTATCCTTGAATCCCAAGAAAACATTGTTTGGCCTCTAGGAAGGAAAAATTGTAGGCCACATCATCTCTAAAGAATGAATCGAAATAGACCCAAAAAGGATTGAAGGAATATTGCAAATCAGCCATCCTAGAAACATCAAGGAGTTGCAATCCTTCATTGGGAAGATCAAATTCTTGAGGAGGTTCATCCCCAACCTTGCTGAAATTTTGAGGAATATTACAAACAAGCTAAAAAGGGAGATAGGGGTTAAATGGACCTTGAAATCTAAACAATATTTTGAACTGGTTAAACTAGCACTCACCCAAACATCGGTTCTAATCAGTCCCTATTTTACCAAAGAGTTCTACATTTTCTCATTTGCATCTAAACATACCATTGATGTAGTGTTATTGCAAAAGAATATGAGGGGGCAAGAACAACACATAGCCTTATTCAGCAAAGCCCTTAGAGATACTCCTCTAAAGTAAGACATCGTGGATAAAAAATGCTTTGCCTTGATTAAGTCAATGAAATACTTTAGAGTTTATATCTAACATTCTCATATCATTGCTTTTGTTCCACACACAATTGTGAAAGACATTCTGAATCAGGACCCTGATGGTAAAAGGGGAAAGTGGATTTCTATTGTTTTAGAATATGACTTATAAATTAGACCCACTATACTGGTTAAAGGACAAGGACTTGCAAAACTTATGGCTGAATCAAATTTCAAAGCATTAGATATGAATATGGTTGATGTCTTAGAAGAGAAAGATGGATGCACAAATCCCCATGTCAAAGAAGTATTTATGAATTCATCTTGGTATGCTGATATCCTATATGTGCTTTTCTATATTAATGATCCTCCTACATTATCAAAGACGAAAGCTAGATTATTGAAAAAAAAAAATCTTTTAAATTCTGCATTTTAGATGGAGTGTTATATTGGAAGAATTCTGTAGGAATTTTTCTCAAATGTTTTATTGAGGATGATGAAGATAAACTCATGCATGAGTTGCATGAGGAAGAATGTGGGGGCCACCTTTACTGAAAAACCACAGCCAAAAAAATCCTTAAAGCTGGCTACTATTGGCCCACCCTTTTTCCTGACACCCACAAACTGGTCATGACTTGCCATAAGTGCCAAATTTTTTATGGCAAGCGAAAACTCTTACCTTTGCCTCTGCATCCCATTACTGTTGAAGCTCCTTTTCAACAATGGGTTTAGAATTAATTGGAGAGATTCACTCCACCTCATCTGCCAAACATAAGTGGATCCTCACTGCTACTGATTACTTCACCAAGTGGATAAAATCCATCCCCTCTAGGAATGCCACTGATTCGGTCATTATCAAATTTCTTGAGACAAACATATTGTCTAGATTTAGCTGCCCCAGAAAGATCAACACAGATAATTCTATTGCCTTTACATCTAAAAGAATGGTTGAATTTTGTTTTAAATATCACATCACACTAGGACATTCCATAGATTATTACCCTCAAGGTAATGGGCTAGCTGAGTCCTCTAACAAAATCTTGGTCAATATCATCAAGAAGCTTTTGGAACAGAATAAAAAAGCATGGCATGGAAAGCTAGTACATGCACTTTGGGCTGATAGACTAACCACCAAGAAATCAATCGGTATGTCTCCCTATCAACTAGTGTATGGCATGGATGCCATTTTCCCAACATCCTTTGGAGTTCTAGTGATAAAGCTTCTCCAAGAAGTGCAATCAGAAGAAAATTACATGCAAAGAAGGCTGAACCGAACCATTCATTTACAGCAGACAAGGGAAGAAGTTTACAACAAGACTCAAGCAGTGCAAGAAAACATAAAGAAAATATTTGATAGAAGAACTAAAGAGAACAATTTCCACATTGGAGACACGGTTGAAGTGGGATTCCAGGAGGGAGGAAAAAGGTAAACATGGTAAATTTGAGAATTTATGGAAAGTTCCTTATCTCATTCAGTCAGTTAGAGTTCATAATGCTTTCTTTTTACAAGGACTAAATGGAGAAGAATTATTTGGAGGCCCTGTCAATGGCAGGATGCTCAAACACTATTTCTGTCAATATTCCTAGTTTTCAAACTTTCATTCATTGTACATAACATTGCATGATGAGAGATCATAAGAATAAAAATACAAAAACATAGAAAGAAATAAAAAGAGGGTAGATTTGAAAAAAGGTACAACCCCATACCCAAAAAATAGTAGTACTGAAAGTGTGCAAGCCTAAATGCCACTACTTATTCAAAAGGAAGATCTTGTTCAATCATCTAGTCTAATCATGGCTGAACATGCTTTTAATTGTGTGTTGATAAGTTAGTGAAAGAGAGCTTGTCAAATCATTCAAACCTGACTTGTAAAAAAGGATAGATTAGAAATGAAAGATACTGGTTCCACATGCTCAAAATTGAACCAACGAGGAAGATGGGGATGCATACCAAATGATAAATCAAAGCCCTTATTTTTCTAGTTTTGTTTGTACAAAAATAATTTTTGTGTGTAGCTTGTCCTAAAGCCACAATCCATGGTAAGTCATATTGCCTAATCCTGATTTAAACCATGCTTTCAATTTCATGTCAATAGCTTAGAGAATGAAGTCTTCCAAATAGCTTAATCTTGGCAGTCAAGTTTTCTAGGTAGAGAATAAAGAGAGTTCACTAGCATAATTTGAACTCTTGGAAGTGATAAGAGTAGAAGAAGATAATTTGTTTTTCTTTCAAAAGAAGAAAATGTCAAGGGTTTTCCAGTTCAAGTGCTCTCAAGGAAGAAAAAATGTTAGGCAAGTAAGATGGGTAGGTAGAGATGAAGTTGAAGTAATCATGTTTTTCAGATTATTGAGATCACAACTTCAAAGAAGAATCAACAAATGAAAAGAAGAAAAAATATGGCCAATAGATGAGGCACTGGTCTTCATAAACCCAGAGATCTGAAATTATGGACACCTCTTGAAAAGGAGCCACCGTCCCCAAGTGGAGCCACTATTAGTTATCAATAATTTTTGCCTTTTTATAGATGACTAAATTATTATCCTAGATTTCTAGAAACAAAATTCATGAGTATTGTGAGTTCTAGAAATCTCACTCCCTTCATTATCCTTAGGATAAATTTTTCACTATTTCACTACTCTATCAAGTCATGGCCAGCTTATCACTCCCAGAAGACCCATCATGGGCTCATGCAACTCATTTTTGTCCCATTTTCATACCCATGACCTCAGTACTATGTTATTCCTACTTATAACCCTTCCACTTCCACCTCAGATTGCTAAGTGGCCTAACCTTTTCCCCTATTCACCAAGTGCCTCAAGCATTGGTGGTCTTAAGCTACCTCTCTTGGCTCTTTAGATAAATCAAAAACAATAGTTTTGGGTCTGTAATGCATAAATTTTTTCATAAGCTATGTTTTACACTTAAAGACCCCAAGTCAAGTTTTGAGCCAAAGACTAGCCCAAAGAGCCTCCCACCAGGTCATTTATGGTTTCATAGGTTATATCATTTTTTTGGTGTTCTAAATCACTACTTTACATGTTCCAAGAAGATGAAATCAAATGGAGAGAAGGGTCAGCACTTGATTGTCCAAAATAGATCAAAATCCCTCAAGAAAGGCCTCCTTGGTAAAGACAGTATTCTGCAAATGTATAACTGTCCATCTTAAACATTTTTGTAGGAATGATTGAGATATCTATCAGCAAAAAAATAAGTAAGGTACGAGGCCAGCTCCTCACTAAAGAACATTCACAGCAAAGAAAAGGGAGCAGGCCTATGTTTAAAGAGAATCAGGGTATTCAGGAATAATTCGCTAAACAGTGTTTCCAAGCAAGAATCCAATGCAAAACACCACAAGGATAAAGGCACATCAACACAACCAAGCATAAATTGAAGATTTTTAGAAATTATAAATGAAAAAGGGAAAAAGGTGAGGTGAACTGAAGATAAATGAATGAACTTGAAAGGGCTATAGATAACTTAGAAGACAACACTACTTATTCTTCTCTAACAGCCCTAAAACCTAAAATTTTGGAAATATAGGCAAAGCAGGTAAAATTAAGGTGATGGGCCTCCATCATGATAGAAGAAAGTTTCCAAAAAGTTGTTAAAGGTAATTTCTAGGGTTTACCAAGGCAATGGTGTTTCACTACATCAAAGGGAGAAACTGCAAAGAATATTAGTGTGATAGAGTTCAAGCCTCCATTTTCAGTGAATTGCCCTCAAAATGGTCAAAGGAAAGAAGGCATAGGGTTAAGCTTCAAAATTGATGACCAAGCTGAGCATGAGTTTACTGTTGAGTAACTAAGGTTGTCAAACTCCAAAGAATGACAAAGGAGACCAAAACAACTGTGTCATGGCACCTGCAACAAATCAGAAGTGGCTAATAAGTGACATAGCAGACATGATTTTTAGCCTTTGTCAAAATGGGTACACCACTGTCAAAGATCAGTAAGAAGGTTAAAGGGGACATCTTCATCTCCTCAGCAAGCCATCACCATAGGAAGAATAAAATCTGCCTTGAAAAGTTTTAAAAACCCTGCAAAAGATTAAAAGGATATCAATTAAAAGGATAAAGTGACCAAAATTTAACAAAGTGGGTTTTCTCATTTTGACTTATTTTTAAAAGTATAAAAGGCATCTCAGTTATCATGTTTTGAACTCATTTATCATTTGCAAAAAGATAAAAACCTTTCTGGAGAAATTTCTGAGTTTTCTAAGAAAAACTGGGCCAAGTCACTGGCGGTACGCGCAGACACTGGCGCTACGCTCACAGACCCTGGCGCTGCACTAATACAGGTCTCTACAGTGTAAAATTTACTTTGCAATCCTCATACAACAGGTGGAACTATGCGAATAAGCCAACGCTAAGCACAAGCGAGAACAACATGCCTAGAACCTGACTCCCCAGTTTTTCAGCACAGCGCTAGAGGCCGAATCGACACCCGTTTATTGCGTCCGACATTGTTCTCATACAGAGGACAAACCCACCCGGTGTTGCACCCATAGGCTGGTAGGCCTGTGCGTGGGAGGCGGTACGCTCACAGATTACCCTACTCGCCCAGCGTTGTGCACATAGGGCGACCCGATAGTGCGAGCAGGGCACTGCGCTAATGTAGAAACTCTCCCAAATTGCAAAAAATGTGCCAAGGCTACAAAGGAGGTCCTCTAAATTGGTTTCAAAACCTTGTAAGCAAGCTAAAGAGGTAGGTGGCTTTGTTCTCATCATCCTCCAAGTGTTTTTGTGTTTTGATAATTTATGGGAAGCTATCAAACCCTAGTGCCAAAAGAAACCCTAAGCCTTCATAATTGCCACTCTCGTCTGACCTCCAAGCTAAGATCATCAGTTAAGGGGAGTGAATTAGGGTAGTTACACTTCATTTTCATGTAAAATCCCTCTTCTAGCTCAAGGAAACTCAATCATAAACCTAACCTCCATAACCCTCATTTGCAAGAGCTACCCACCGTCATTTGCATTTTACTCCTCTTGCACAAGCTTTCCCACCATCAACCTTAATCACTATGTTAGGAGAAGAAGAAAGTAGCAGCAATGAAAGAGGCCAAGGGCCTATGAGGCTAAACCACAAAGGAGGGAAAGTGAACATATTTGAACCCCAGAGCACAATGGCTATCACCTCATCTCCCATGATCCTCTCATGTTTCCAGAGTGTAGGGTGCTTTCAATTTTGTGAGAGAGTCAAACAAGTGCAAAGCCACCCAGAGCTTCCAAGGATTTTTATCCTTAACTTGAAAAACAAACAATCAAGCCTTGTAGGGGTGGATTTTGAACTATCAGTAGATGCCATATATAATGCTACAGATATACCTGTTGTTAGTGAAAAGTGGTTTAAGAAAGCAAAATTGGACAAGAACTATCATGAGCCATTTGTCAAGACTAGGTACAGAGAAGGCTGCAAGGCAATTTTCCCTTTCTCACACCTCAAACAGAGATTTGAACCCTTGATGAAAGTCATTATGAAGTACTTTACCTATGAGGGTAGATACTTCAGGATTTATTCCTACCATGTTAGACTCCTCATGCATTTCATAAGGGTCAAAATGCTCAACTTGCCCTACTACCTCTATAGGAGTATTGAAAAAATGTCTTCTGTTGTCCAGAGAAGGAGTCCTTCCCAACAAATGCAAAGTTTGTTTCACCATTCCTTGATCAAGAGGGTGGTTCTACATTAGTTGGAATAGAAGGGCATACCTTGGGAGGTATTCATAGCACATGAAATTTTCACAAGGCCACATCTACCTCATCAACCTAACTTGCCCTCATCATCCACCCAAGTGTCCTCACCTCAAGAAAACCTCCCTTCTTCCCATTCTCTTGATGCATCAAATGAAGAAGTGGCAGATGATGAGGAGGAAGAGGAAAATGATGAGGAAGGAGAGGGAAATGATGAAGCAGGGACAAAAATTGATGAAGAGGAAGAATAAGGAAATGATGATAAAGAAAGTGGCAGTGAGCATGACAGTGATGAAGGTGAAAAAAGTGAGCAAAACAGTGAGCAAAAAAGTGACAAAACAGAAGACGAAAATGATGAGGAAGAAGAGGGAAATGATGAAGCAGGGACAAAAATTGATGAAGAGGAAGAAGAAGGAAATGATGATGAAGAAAGTGGTAGTGAGTATGACAGTGATGAAGGTGAAAATAGTGAGCAAAACAGTGACAAAATGGAAGAGGTTGATGAAGAAGATGAGGAGGTTGAAAGTGGAAATGAAATGAGCATTGATAAAGGGGAGATCAACAATAAAACAAAGGATATAGAGGCAGAGAATGAAGAGGAAAATGATGAGGCAGAGACAGAAAATGATCATGAAGCGGAAAAAAAATCATGAAGATATGGAAGAAGATGACAAAGGCAAAGAGGATGACAATGAGGAAAATGCAGAAATTGAAGGCAGTACAGTGACCAAAATGAAGGAAGCCTCAGTGATGAAAAGGATAGCAAAGAATAAAATAGTCATGACATTCATGACAGCTATCGTGACAGTCATGACAACAATCAGCCCCTCAGTGATAATGACAATGTTGACAGTGCAGAGGATAAATAGGAAAACAGTCATGATGATGAACAAAATAAAAGTGAAGAAAGTGCAGAGGGTGATAGTCCTAAAGAGGATCACAGCCATGACAAAGGCACCAACAAAATCACCATCACACTTCTTTCATGCACTACCAGAGAGGGCCAAGGCTAGTGTTTTCTACCTCTAAGATGCAAGGGAGCATGCCATCTACCTCAGTTCAGCCACTAGACAAGGGAAAACAAAAGGTAAAAGAAGAAGAAGATCATGAGGTGGAAAGGGAGTTTGAAATCATTCGGGTGGATAGTGATGAGGAGGAGGAGTCAAGGATCTCAAACTTTCTCATTCAAAACAAAAATGCACTCACTGAAGACCTCCAAGCCAATGTGAATAGGGCCAAAAGTGTAAATTATTCCCTTGACTTGGAAAATAGGTAGCCAGGAGCACAAATTGCAATATATGAAGCTAGATCCATTAAGGCCCGGAAAGAAGCCCAAAGGGCACAGGTGAAACTAGAAGAGTTCATAGGCATCTATGAGGAGAGTGAGGATGGTGAAGTTGAATCTAGGAGGAGGCCTAAAACCATGGGGTTGAAGAAGGCATTGGCGAAGAAAAGAGAACAAGAAGCAGCCCTAGTAGAACAACTCCCCCTAGATGAGCTTTTTGCCATGGAGATAGCACATGATCGGGAGCCTTGGTTGGAAAGATCCAACATACACTTGGAGGCCGAATTGGAGAAGTTTAACAAGAATCTTTATCTCCAAAGGAGGATGACTAAGCATTATGCCCGGAGAAACCAAGTTGCAAGGGCCAAACTAAAGAAGGCCCAAGCCAAGATCTAGGAACTAAAAGAAGAAAAAGGCCAAGCTAGACTTGGAATTTTGGCACAAGCTTCTCTACAGGTCTCTCAAACCCCTTGAATGATCATCCACCGATTTTGAAGGAATTTGAACAAATTTTTGTTTTTTGAGAATTTGAAAGCCTATAAGCGCAGTGCTACTTGCGCTACGCTTTTCCCTCAGGCATCCTCAGAGGTAAAACTATAAATTTTTGGATTTCTCATTATTATCACACTATTCTCACCAAATTTCAGAGTAATTGGAGCATTTTTTACCCCTCAAAAGGTCAAAAAACACCTCATTTTTCACCATTCTGCCTCCTTTTCAGGCCTGGCGCTGTGCTCAGGGAAGTCTTTGGGATTTGAATTTTTTAATAGGTTACAGGTGATAAATCAGAAACCAAAGGTATATCTAGAAATAGAACTCAAAAATCTTTCCAACGGGCCATCACGGAGCAAAATTTGACATTGGGAAGGTCCCCAAAACTTGGCTACAATAGGACCTATTTTTTTCCTAAGGTGGTGCTGTGCTTATGGACATCACTGTGTGTTTTTGGCCAAAAGTCAACAAAACACACTCATTTATTGCAAAATCATATTTTAGTGTTTTTTGAGGCAAATCACTCTATAATTAGGTGCTAGAAGTTATTTTGGAATTTATTTCATGGGATATTTTGTGCCTTGGGCCTTGCATGGTCTCTTGCGCATTAATGACATTTATGAGTGATTTTGACATTTTCCAGCCCTATCTAGGGTTTTTTCCCTCATTTTCTAGATAAATAGAGCATGAGGGATTTCATTGTAAAGGTTGGCATTTGATGATTATTGAGAGCATTACATGGTTTTCTTGAGTTTGAAGAAGAAATTGGTCTTGTGGAGTTTCTGAATGGTCTGCTTTCATTGATGATGAAGGAGGATAGCTTGCAGGATCACTGTGCATGATTAATGGTGATGTGTACCTGTTTAGTTCTTGTTTCCTTATTTATTATTTTGTTACATCCTTCTATGTTGCAGTAGAACAGAAGAGTATAGGCTAAGAAATGTTGTTTAACGCACCTTAGTCCTTCCTGTTTTCTATTGTATTTATGTTTTCCTCTTCTAGGTTTGTTTAAGGAATTCTTAGTTGCTCCTTAGATATCCCTATGCTTTTTTATTCCACGAATGGTTCAATATATTAGTTTTCAAATATGTTTTATGGTTAGCCCTGCCTATTTGATGCTATTTAAACTCTGTCTTGGAATCTCTCTTTGAAGTGTTACTTGTTAGTTTTTAGCCAAAGAGGCCATGTTTTGATCATGCCCTTTGTCCGTGCTTGAGAAGTTTCCTTAAAGTTATTTGTAGCTTGATCATTGATGTTTAGGCGTTCCCTCTTCATTGATTAAATTTATTTTTTAATCTTTAATGTTTATAATCTTTAAGGTGAAATCACTAGAAGTTAAATGAGTTTCTCGCCTTCTATATTTCATTGGAATTGTTCATCTTGAACGCTTGTTTGCTTAAAGTATAATCGAAGAGCTATTGGTTTTCCCTGTCTTATGATTATGTCCTTATGTTGATTAGTATTTGAGACCATCTTGTTTAAAAAATACTTTTATAAGGATTATTAACTACCCTTACACACCTACTATGCTCACAAACTTTATGTTCATTTCACTTCACACATGCCTTAAAGATCCATTTGACCATGCTATATTTTCCTTGTTATGCATCTTGTTTCATTGTTGAGATATCCATGAATTTCATAGACTCCATATCCCAATGATTTTAAGACCTCTCACTCCACCTATTCTACTTTATCATCTTACCCAACCAAAACAAACAAAAAACCCTACACTTAACAACTGGCCTAAAATAAAAATCCTAGAAGAAAACAAGTTCACATCCTTTGGTTACAATAGATAGAGCCTTCTCTGAGTCCAAGAAGGCTAGGTCATAGGACTCCAAATACTAGTCTGATGTTACCCTGTGCATTTGGTCTACCAATCTACTAAATCACGGGACCCTAACATAATTCTATGAGATTTTGGGAGGCAATCGTAGTCCAAATGTCATAGTCTACAATTCGGATCATCCTCATAAAATCTGGGCCTAATTTAAGAGGTTTTTTTCGGTAACTTCAGATCAGTGGAATCAGAACAATTCTCTCAACATACCTAGTGGAGATCATAGTGAAAATACTAAACAGTTTTTTGATGATATGTTACAGTCTAGTTATGTGCTACTTTAGGTCCAGTATAATCAACAGAAAAAGAAGAACAATACTACATCAGTAACATTCCATCTCATTCACATGTTTTGATGCTATAATTTGGTGTTGCCACATATATTCATTGGTGCTATTCAGTGATGGAAATATCAGAACTACTACCTTAATGACCACAATGAAGTTGGTGCAAGAAAGAAAAGAACTTGGTGCTACAAAGAAGACTTATGTGACATGACAACAAAAGTTTTGGATCCTCTAAGCTATCGTCAAAAGGAGCTAGATCAAAAAATGCTTTCATCATAAAAGGAAAAATCTCCTTTACTGAAGAAAGACATTTTCATTTGGAAGAGGATTGTCCAAAAGGAGATCTCTAATTCATCTTCTTCAACTTCCATCAGAGTGATCAAACTAAAGATTTCATCTTCACCTATCAAGTTAGTATATTTTATTCTATAATCAAATTTGATAAAATGAATTCGTGTTTTCAAGGAGATCTATAAACTAGTTGGGTTGTCATAATTTCTTTCATGGAAAACGAGGATAGATATATTCCTCAAAAATAGTGAAGTCATTGATCGTATCTATGGAAAATTCGACAAAGGTGAAGTCTTTTTTTAATACATGGAAGGAGATCAAATGACTCAAAGGATTTCTATGAAATCAGTCAAACGTCCTCTCATCTCTATATACCATGATTGGAGATATCAAAGAGATATGTGATAAGTTGGAAGAACTATTCTATGAAGATACAGTAAAGAAGGTCATACTACTTAGAGCTGATCTACATAAAATTGAAAGGATATCTTCATAAAATCTCAATTATGAGATCTAGGAGATATGATAGAAGGACAATCATCAATGTAGAAAATTTCCATGAGACAAGAAATTTGCCTCATTCAAAAACTTGTGGTTTCTATGCAAGAAAGAAAAGGACAAGTCGTAGGCAAAAGTGTTGAAGGTTAAAGAACTCAAACATTTACAGAAAGGAAATATTAGTACTCAAATAACATAGAACATCGTAGCTAAGATTCAATGTTATGTAAAAATTATGGACATTTCAGAAAGAAATCTCATATCACTGGAAGGATGGACAAAGCTAAAGTGGACCAAGGAAAGAGGGAGTAAGAGATCTATACTATGATTAATATAGTCTCCATCACCAAAGGTTTTCTTCATTTCTCCTAAGTATTTTGTTATAGGATATGACTATTATAAATAACAAGATGCACTATGGCATCATGGAAGCATTAGAAACAAGAGCTCCTGACACCACCATGGGAAATCATAAAGGACAGAAGGAAAAAAATTTATGGTGGCCAAATATGAAGGATAGAACTCATGGAAACCTCATTGGAAATTGAAGGAAAGGAAGTCATCCAGGACGAGGCTCATCATACATCAAAAGGAAACATCTACCAGATAAGGATATGCAAGATCCTCAATATTATCTGATGGAATTCTCATCGAAGGGTTCACTGATATAGAGATGAAGCAACTGTTTCATCAAGAAATCCAACTTGTGGAGTTCATGGAATGATGATATGATGACATAAGAGATGGAGCAGATTAAGGGGTTGAAGACACTTCAATCAAGGAAGTTTTTGAAATAAACCTAGATAACTTGAAGGTAAATGAGGTATGTATTCTTGTATTTAATATTATAACGTCATGTCTTATGGCTGTAGGTAACATGGATCACTACTTCTATCTTAAGAAGCACGACCGAAGGAGAAAGGAATCTTCTCCTATAAAATGCTCTCTAAAGGCATGGTTCACACTAGATGAAATCAACATAATATGTGCTCATATAAAATATGAGGTGGCTGACTACATCAAGGAAACCTGATTGGAAGCTCTTGGGAATGAAATGTGTGAAGAAAGGAAGGAAGAGATCATGAGACATGCAACCATGGTAATGGCAATCAACATCCATGAAGACCAAGAAGACTTTACTAGGAAGTCTCCCGAAAATATATGAAAAATCTGATGGAAGTCTAGAAAAGATGGAAACCCTTGACAATACATATCTTTAGGAGATGTGTCAATCTATAAACGAAGGATGTCGATGCCTAAAAAATATGTCATGGTGAAATATCATCACTAAGGTAAATTTTGATTTAAAATTTTCATATTTATAAATAATATATGATGAGATTATGTAGGGCTGCCTAAGGGAATCATATGCCTTCAACAAGATAACCATATGGCAAGATGAAATATCCTTGTAAGAGGTATGTTTGAAGAAAATCAACATGGCGTGAAGCTAGACCATATGAGAAGATTGATGGATCACTTTCTGATAGAAGACATGACCCTTGGATGAAAGTGATGGATGATTTGTGCCCTATGAAGAGATCCCAAAGATGAAAACTCCTCAACAACGAAGAAATTCATGACATCAAATAAAGGAGTTATTCATGAGCAATTGAGTGTTTTCATCATTAAGCTGCACGTCCTTGAATAAGAGGGAGCCTGGTAATAAGTTTCTTACTTGGAAGAAACTTGGTAATTCCTAAGCCAAGAGGGAGCTTAGGCACATTCATTATATAGGAATGAGTACATTCTTTTGTGGAATATGTCCTCCCTAGTTGAGTATAACACGTTTCTTACTTGGAAGAAACTTGGTAATTCCTAAGCCAAGAGGGAGCTTAGGCACATTCATTATATAGGAATGAGTACATTCTTTTGTGGAATATGTCCTCTTGAGTACATCATGAAGAAGTCTTTGACCTATAATGTCCTTCTTATCTTCATTGGAAGAAATAATGGAGTATTTTGGGATTTGGTAACCATTTGGCATTCAATACTCTTTGAGAATGTGAAAGGACGTTCTGGACAAGATCAGTCATGGATGGATATTCTTTGAGGATTAGCTATCCTGATAAGAATAGCCCTAGAAGGTCATACTCAGTGAACACCTGGGTGGAGTATGTACCTTGGAATTAATGATGGTGGTGTCTATAGTCATTGTTCTCACTAGCATTGTAGCTCATGGTATCGTAATGAGATCGAGTTGTTAGTTAAGGCCTTTCTATGTGACAATTCTAGATTGATATGATGCTAGAAAAATATGGGTTACAAATCCAACTCTTCTTATGAGATCTCTTCAGATTGAGAATGACCAAGTATCATTATGAATACCTCCACAGTTAAGAGGGCGTGTTGAAAAATATAACTAGGTTTGGTCTTCATAATGACTTGTAATTATGATTTTATGTAAATGAATAAGACAAAGATTAATAATGTATTATGTTACTTGCTTCATGGGTTTCATGAGCAAGAAGTTGTATTATAGGTCAAAGACTTCTTCATGATGTCTTTTAGGATTTGTCATCTTATCATAACTATAATTAAGAGTCATGTATATGAAGTCATGTTACATGTGTAAAAGACATGTAATTTATGTAAAATTTACACTCCAAGACACTATCACTATGCCTCTTAAATTCGGCTTAAAGATTGATGAAAAACCTCCTTCGAAAGAAGTCGACTTACCTCTAATAAGTCATGTTGGATCACCTTATATGGACACATCTATTCAAGCGGTCAGGTCAACTTAATTGATGGATCAACAACTATATGAAGGCACCTCGTCCTATACCACAAAGACATAGTTTCAGAAATTTATATCTGAGATTTTTGGATGGTGGACAGTTCGGTAAAGGGTCAGCATGTCTCAGAAGTACGGATCTTAGCATGAGAAGGATATAAGGGTATTACAATAGGATTAAAGGCTATATGGTGTGCAAGGATCAAGTAAGGAGGTTTCTATATATTTCGGATGAAGTTTGTACCTTCATCACTGCAATCCCAACAAAGACTAAAGGTTTCCTCAAGGATTATACAGTTCGGTCTAGGGCTTTCAATGAGTGTAGAAGGGTGCTGGTAGGAAGCCGAAGGTAGGAAACTCTTGGAGACCAAAGGAAGGAAACTATTGGAGGCTACAGGTGCTATGTCAAGGGCTACAGAATAGAGACAGAGATTCTCTAGGTGATAGTGCAGGACAATGTGAAGAAAGGAGGACAGAATTGAGGAGGCCAAGAAGAGAAAGAGACAATGATAGTTTCTTGGAGGTGAACTTGTGTCTGGTGTCTTTTTCAAGGGTCTTGGTATTTATCAATTGAAGTATCTATTAGAAGAGATTTGCGGGTTTTCCCCTTAAGAGGAGGGATTTTGGCCCTGGCTTGTGTTGGAAAGTGTAACTAGGTTCGGTCTCCATATTGACTATGTAATTATGTATTTATGTAATGAAGAATACAAATATAATAAAATATATTTTTGTTAAGCTTGCTTCATGGGTTTCATGAGCAAGGAATTTAATTATAGGTCAAAGACTTCTTCTTTATGTTTTCTAGGATTTTTCATCTTGTCATAAATGTATTAATTAAGAGTCATGTATATGAAGTGTCAAATTCAGTGATGTATGCCTCAAAGACCTTGTCAAATAAGCTTCAAGATATGGCTCATTAATGGTGATTTTACTACTGCTCAGATCAGCATAATGCTTGATGTAAATACTTTTCAAGAAAGCCTACAATACATTGGAAGATCTCTCTACAAGTCAACTTATAAGAAACAAGAAAGTTGGCCTGAAAACAATGTAGAAATGACACGTCCACTCGTAGGACATGTCAGCTTATTTATAGGCCCAGACAACTATATATACCCCAATATAATGCGCAAAAAATAGAGAAACAAAATTTGGATTGGTCAAAGATTTTTGGACTGAATTTCAAGAAGGAATTTAGATTGGTCTGATATTTTTAGACTGAATTGCAAGAAGGAATTCAGATGAGTATCTGTGATATAATGAAGTTTCAGGACTGTGATAAAGTGCGAATAAAGGAAAAGTATGAGATCACTTGCCTGCAATAAAATTGCGAGGTTAGGAATATTGTTTGGATTGAATAAGGGAGACAAATCAGTAAAGAAAGGAGGAGTTTAGTACTATTTTTTGGTACGAATTAGGGAGACAGATTAGCGAAGAAATAAGGCTATCATGGTTTGGGTATAAAAATCTCGGACAACATCACAGTAAGCCAAGGATAATCAATGACTTAAGTGTACAAGTTGAAGATCAACCAACAAGGTTATAGGTGTGCACAAGACAGTCTATGACAAGGTGTTGATATATTAAAGAAGGAAGAAGATTTTAAGAGACCGAGCTCTCTATTCCTAGTGCAGAAAGGTGAAAGATGGTGCAGGATGGTGCAGAAAAGAAGGACCAGCTTAAGGAGTCAAGAAAGAAGCAGTGAAAAGGTCTTAGAGGCATACAAGGGTTAAGGGTATGTGTCATGGTCATGGTACTTGTCAACTAAAATTCTATATGAAGAATTTATTATGGGTTTTCCTCTCCAAGAGGGAGGGGTTTTGGCCCTGGCTCAAACAGCCTAAATTTGTATCTCTTGTATTTTGGTAATTCACTTGATGAAATAAATAATAATCTAAGAAGAGAAGACATAAGTAAAATAAGTAAGCTCACAACTAATTATCAAGAATATAATTTGAATTAAACCTAGCCCTACCTAATTCTCAACAACTTGCAGCCTACATATTGTGTCATTGATATTGTTGTTTTGTTAATTATTTGATGTTTTGTTCATCCTAATAACAACAATCAAAGATAAAGAAGCTAAAGAGTAACAAAAGCAGCTATCAAGTAAGATAATTGAATTAATTATTGTTGTTATAGGTCAATTTGGGCATCATCCCCCATGACTTGGTCAAAATGGACATCATCCCTAGGACCAATGAAATAGGGTCTATCATCCCCTCATATTTCAGTTGCTATATGCCCTAAGAGAAGAATAATTCATTCATGGCTTCTATTGTGATATTTCCAAGGTTTGAAGTATATGTTATATCACTTATTGACTCACCAATGCAGCCTATAAAGGGACTAAATGCTTTGTAGTACAAGATCCTCCATTCAAGGGTGTAGTGCAGTGCACTTCCCGACATTCAAGAGCGTGTTGGTCAACTAGGAGTGAAATTCTCATTGTTCCGGGAATATCCACATGGCCAATGACTTCTAGAAGATTCCATATGTGTCAAAATTCAAATCCAAGTGTCCATCTAACACCTCTGAACTTGGAAACATGTATTGCCTATTATTAGAAATTCATTCATTGAGAAAATACCATCAGTTTACCTATAAGTTGAGCATAGATCCTAGTGCTCGGAAAGGAAGAAATTTGGTAAAGTTATGTTGTTGGATTCTCATTTGAGAGAGTGAAAGTACTAATATGTTGTTGGTATGATTCTGGATGTGATGAGGCTGGAATGAAGCTAGAGTTGGTTGGAAACAAATCGATCATTGGTTGTAACCTACCCCTTCTACTCATTGATAAAGATCGATGTTCATTTTCCCATATATATGTCTCTATTTCTTGTGTAATGGATTCTTGAATGATATATATATTTCATATCTAATCGATTTGATTGAGAATGATAAGTAGATATCTATATATTGCATGTTGTTCGCTACTCTCTATTTGTGTTTGTAGGAATCGATTTGGTGATTTGAGTTGGATAGAGAGCGATGACAACAACGACAGAAGGAGAAGGAGAAGCGATTGAATCAAAAGTAGGATCTTTCACCATTTTGTATATCTACCTATTTTAGAGAAAGTGATAGTAATTATTTCCTCTATTTTTCTAAGTGGCTAGCACCACACTTTGGGAATTTGGGTTATTTGTAGATCACAATTCCGCATAGAAAATTGGCGAATCCATTGGGGAGTATCCTCTCATTCCTAGTGTTTTTTACTCTTATTATCCTCATCAGTAGCACCTAATTTTAGTTATTATACATTTGAATGAAATAATTTCATTAGAAGTGTGTTCTGCTACTTGGTTTTTCAATCCCTATTGCGCCCAACGCATTGTTGGTCAAGACACAGTGCATTGTCTCTCACTCAAGGGTGCCTACAACACACTGTCTCCCCTTAGAGATTGTGTTGGCCGCTTATCCAACCAAATTCCATCTAAATTTTTCATTTCTATCCTTCCAAGCCATTTTTTTGTTGTATTCTCAAATTTTCTGATACCTCTTAGAGACCAGTAAACTTTTCTGATTCTTCCTCTTTTGAAAAGTGAATTTGTTTAATGTCTCTTTAGTGTTTTTCTTTATCATTGGCAAATAAAATTCAAAGTATTTTATTTCTGCATTATATCAATTTGTTTTCATAAATGAAACTTTTGTTTCATTCCTCATTTCCTGTAGGAAAAATTGTAGTTCCCTTCTTAATTTTTCCTAAAAGAGAAATTGTTGTTTTATTCCTCGTTTCTCAAAGAAGAAAACATTTGTTTTATTGATTGATGCATATAGTTTCCTTTCTTGCATTCACATTAAAGGAAATGAAAATAAAAACATGTATGTGCATATAGTGAATTGTGTGTGTTGCATTTTAGTTTGTGCTCTATGTTGTTTGCTCTAAAACCGATTGCTCTTTCCCTTAGTAGCTAGGATTTTCATTGAAAAATCTAAATTGAAAATTTTTCTTATCATTTTAGTTTTCATTTTTAGGAATTTCCATCACATCATGCGGTGAACCTCAAAGACAAACTTTTAAACAAGATCAACATAAAATTTACATCAATTTACCTAAGAAAGAATTGTAACATTAATGATAACATTTAGAAGGACTAGGCTAGAGACGTGTTCGGACATCATTAAACATAACAACTATCACTAACTTGTCTGCAATACATTCTGAGTTTTATACCTCACTCCATGTACATAAGTATATCAGAGCTCGTCCAGGTACCTTCGGATATATAGGGTGGTGTTCTAGTAAGAAAATTATAATGGGGTGCTCTCGCTATGCGGTTTCGCATTAGACAATGCTAATATGGACTTAGGCGTCCACGTACTTTTAGATATATTTGGGAGGAAAAATTTAGGTTTCTCTCCATCCACAGGTAACCGATTCAGCTGCCTTGTAACTTCATATACACCAAACACAACATTCGGGTAGATTTCCTACCCGTACTTCTAGGTTTGCCAGGAGGTATTTTGTACTCACAATTACTTGGTAAACCTTTTACCTAGAATTACCCTTTTATTTTGTTTCTTTGTTTCTAGCCATAAAATAAATCATTCATCATGGAAGAAGAACATCCCTTTCCCCGTCATTCATGTAGAATAGCACTAAATCCACCTTTACAACCATAATCCATTTCTGGTCAGCAATGGCGACATCTTTCTACCGAAAATAGTACTATCAGTACCTCTAGTGTGACATCATCCACACATATATCATAGTGTTCTTAAGTTTTTTCTAAAAATCCTAGTTCATCCACTGTTGTCGAGACAGATTTCTCACAGATACCTGTGGTCACGATCCATCCAATCAGTGAGACCATACCTTTCGAACTCGATGTTGTTTAATCAGAAGTGGATCCAGATCCCATTGTTATTTTACCAGAACATCTAGATATCAAAGTCGATCAACTAGAATTTTTTCCTGTATCGGTCACCCCATAATAGATTGTAGCCATTGAGTCTCCCATATAGCGTAGTCAACCACCTGAAATATACTTCTAGCCTGATGACGAAATCCTTCCACCTGGTTTTATTTCGATTGAAGAAATACCACAAGACGAAACACCTTCGACTCCAACTCATTTTGGGAAGGATATTTATCTTTAACAGTCTTTCCTCAATCACCTCACTTCTTTCTTTGATCCCGTGTTAATTAGAGTTCCTGTAGGTCCTATAGGGTATACACTGGTTCATTTGACCATGCATGAATATCATCTCGGAATGAACCATCTATTTCAGTTGTGAAAACATCCAATCTTGCTTCATCTTCGATGTTTCGTCCATTTAATTCACCCATGTCATCATCTGGAATCCCATCTGGTTCCTCCCTTATGGGTACTGAACGACTTGATCCTTTATTCACATATTCAGTGCAATATCAATCTAGTCCCATCAGTTATTCTCCTTGGTGGCCAGTGATTCCACATAAATTACCCTCTGAAATTCCTAAATTCAATGGAAACCCTGGAGAAGACCCGTCAACGTATGTTATAACTTATCATTTGTGGTGGTCACGAAACTCCTTAAAAAATGAATTTTTTAGAATATGTATTTTCTAGTGCACGCTCACTGGTTCGACTACACAATGAGGATGGTTCTTTTTCTGTGTCAACCTCATTAAAAAATGAATTAGGTGTTGAGATTAATTATTTTCCCGTGTCAACCTTGATAAATGAAACAGGTTTCCTTGAGGATAGTTCTTTTACTGTGTTGACCTTGTTAAAAAATGAAACAAGCCATGAGCATACTTCTTTTCTTGTGTCAAGCTCGTTAAAAAATGAAACAAATCCTCTCCTAATTAAGACAAGCCTTCCATTTTTATCTTGTAAATGAACCTTCATTCCATCTAGCTATTAGTACCGAGTAGTCTACTTAGGTTAATGAAATGAAGCTTGGGGGGCATGTTCTCTTGCAGGGGGCATTAAAAATTATCTCGAGTCCATTTCGGTTATTATTTTCAAGACTCGTTAAACTCATGAAAATCCCAAGCTTCTTTTGCTATTTTTCATGCTTGTAAAACACATGAAAAAATCGAGTTCTTTCCGTCTTTTCCTGCTCGTAAATCAAATTGAAATTCAGACAAAGCATACTTTTATCCTTATTTTTTGATCTTTGATAAAAATGAAAAAGGACATGAAGCACACTTTTATCTCTTTTTCAAGCTTTGATAATGGCAAAAAAGGAACCTCTAGAGTTTTCTTTTATCTCTTTTCAGACTCCGATAATTTCAAAATATTTCCGAGCACCTATATTTTCAAGCTAGTAAATGTAAATGAAATGACAACTACTAACTATAAGTTTAACCCTTTTTTGGACCAAGATAGATTATTTACAAAAAAAGGAAAACCTTAGTCAAACATGGCCAAGATGTTCTCTCAAGTATCATTTTACACTTTTTTGGACCTGAGCGACAAATTTACGAAAAAGGACTTATGGAGTTTTCTTTTGTCCTCTTTTCCAAACTCTCTAAATATGAAAAAGGATCGGGCTGTCAATGTTGTTAGGGTCGTTAAAAAATAAAATAGTGACAGGCTTGTTGATCATGGAAAGAATCGAGTTTCATTTATCGCTAGACTCGTTAAATTATTAAATAGTGATGCATTTTCCCGAAGGGTTAAATTATAGATCAAGCATATGTTATCCTCATCAATATTGTTCAAAAATAAAGAGGTACTGGTCGACAAATGACTGGGGAAAATTTGAGAAAGCGAACATAACACTTTATGGTAGTAGATCGCTCTTGAACATGGCACTTTCACCCCATCATCGTGACTTTTGGGTTAGGATATATTCTTGAGAGTTAATTCATACCTATCATTCATCATACATTCACTTTGGTTTTAGGTCAATGCTACCAAATCATCTCAGTGCCATCAATATGTTCAAGAGAAGTCATCCAGTGAATACTCATCCTTCTGAAATACTCATAAACCTTCATTATAATGATAGTCATCCTTGAACATTGCTATATCAAGTCAAATTTTGTCTCTGAAATTAGTAACTCTTGTTTCACGATAAAGTGGCTTCCTATCGACATCAGCTCATCATCTAGGAAGTTTACTTAGAAACATTATCTTCTAGTACCATGAGGCTTGTTACAGCATTAAAAAATTTCTCGCTTCCGGACCTTTGACCGAAATATTTTGTTTGGTATTCGACATCAAATCATTTATTCACGCCTTACAAACTGTATTGTAGTACCTTGAGAGCCATTAACATCAACTGTGGTTCTGTCACATTTGTTAACAACTCACATCATTAGATGGTAATCAAACGATGTCTTACCATGTTCGACTAAAAATCATATATTCACATGGCTAGACTTGTACCCAAATGATCGAGTGAACGAGATAATAATACCCAAAATCTAGTTTCATTCATCCGGTCTACGATTTCAAGATTGTTGTACACATCATATGTAGGATGAATTTACATACATATCATCATTCAAACATGGGCCTATATCTATAGGCATGTCTATATTGGGCAACATTCCAATATAGACTACTTTCTGAACTATGTACATGTTATTAGATTATTTATGTGCTAAGCATGGGAATGCCTCACTCAACAATTCATGATCAAGATGAAAATATCATGATGTAATGTGTTGTAATATTGATGCAGGTCATCGCTCCACTTGAGTTCCAGCTCATCGCATCGTAAAGCATCTCATCCAAATATATTATTATTATTTTGACTTCATGCTTTAGGGGGCAAATTTTATAGGTCAATCTAGGCATCATCCCCCATGACCTGGTCAAAATGGAAATCATCCCCAGGACCAATGAAATAGGGTCTATCATCTTCTCATATTTCAGTTGCTATATTCCCTAAGAGAAGAAAAATTCATTCATGGATTCTATTGTGAGATTTCCAAGGTTTGAAGTATATTTTATATCACTTATTGACTCATAAACGTAGCCTCTAAAGGGACTAACAATGTTGCAGTGCCAAATCCTCCATTCAAGGGTGCACTACAGTACATTTCCCAATATTCAAGAGTGTGTTAGTCACCTGGGAGTGGAATTATCATTGTTTTGGGAATCTTCACATGGCCAGTGCCCTCTAGAAGAGTCCATATGTGTCACAATTTGAATCCAAGTGTCTGTCAAACACCTATGAACTTGGAAACATGTATTTCCTATTATTATAAATTCATTCATTGAGAAACTACCATCAGTTTCCCTATAAATTGAGCATAGATCCTAGTGCTAGGAAAGGAAGAAATTTGGTAAAGTTATGTTGTTGGATTCTCATTTGAGAGAGTGAAAGTACTGATATGATGCTGGTATGATGTTGGATGTGATGAGGCTAGAATGAAGCTAGAGCTGGTTGGCAGCAAATCGATCATTGGTTCTAACCTCCCCCTTCTACTCTTTAATAAAGATTTTTGTTCATTTTCCCATATATATGTCTCTATTTATTATGTAATAGATTCTTGAATGATTTATTTTCTTCATATATAATCGATCTGATTGAGTAAGATAAGTAGATATATGTATATTACATGTTGTTTGTTGTTCTCTTTTTGTGTTTGCAGGAATCGATCTAGCGATTTGAGTTAGATTGAAAGCGACGGAAACAACGACAGAAGGAGAAGGATAAGAGATTGAATCACAAGTAGGCTCTTTTACCATTATGTATAACTTCTTATTTTAGAGAAAGTGATAGTAATTCTTCCTCTATTGTTCTAAGTGATTAACACCATACTTAGGGAATTTTGTTTATCCATAGATCACAATTCCACATAATAATTTCCCTACTGAATTCTCAACACCTAGAACTTTTATGTAGATTGTGAAGGTGTAAACATTGGGCTTGAAGTGTAATATCCCAAATTGGGATTGCACAACAAGCCTGTGGAAATAACGCACTCCTAGGAAATCTATGCACATAAATGAGTTTACAGCTCCTGGGTCCCTTAAATCAGCTCATATAAGATTGAAATCCATAAGGAGAGAAAAAAAAAATCAAACTAGGTGGGTTAAACAGATCTCCCACAACCTAGTCTAATTGAAAAACACCCAAAGAGAGGGGTTGCAGCTATATGTAAGGGATTGCTTCAGAAATAATGCAGTTTATCAATTTAAAAGTGTGAGACCCACATGGAGGTTCAGCTTTCAGCTATACATTAGCAAATTAGATCTACAATGTAGCTTATACAGTGTATAACAAAGATAGAAATAATGTACAAGACAAAAGACTCAGAATGAGCTGCTACAACAACATGAAATGGTAGCATAAGCCTGAAAGCATTATTTTCATTGCTGAAGCATATAGTAGATTACAACTCAGATCTAGAGCAGATCTGTACATAAAATGATAGATCTATTTTAGATCTGTGTACAAGATAGGCTCCTCTATACATTCCCCTTGGGGATCTCAGCAAAACATGAACAATGGTGAATAGATATGAGATCTAAGTCACAAATCTGTAGAATTATTTAGAAAACTCTGAATCATAATGTTAGGGTCCCGTGATTTGGCCGATTGGCTAGCCAAATGACGATGTAACATCAAACCAAGCTTTGGAGCCCAAGGACCTAGCCTTCCTGGACTCAGAGAGGGCTCTCTCTATAAGTGTAAAAGATGTCGGTGTGTTTACTTGCGATGTTCTGATATTAGGCTAGTTATGAAGTGTGTTTTTGGTTTTTTTTAGTTTTTAAGTTTGTGAGGGATGAAATTGATCAAATACATAAACTGGATAACAAGATGTAGATAAAGAGGCGATGATGTAAAGCTGTTGTAGGGCCGATTTGATTCACAATAGAAGGGATCTCTGGGAAAAATGGAGTAAATGAACAATAAGTTGGTGAAAGACAAGGGATTTCAAGTGCAAACTAGTTAATAGCAGACATAAACATGTAATAGCAAGCCATTAATCATGCTAGGAATAACTATAAGCTAATCAATACATAGAAATCAAACATTCCAGCCATACATAGAGGTAAGACCCTCTAACTTCGGGAAATGGCTATCAGACTTTGGGGAAAACACATGAGACAAACTAACAACTCATAAACTATGCCGGAACGCCTAAACATAGTCTCTAAGTCATTGGGTACTTGGACAAATAAGTTTTCATAGTTTTAGGCAAAGGGCTAGATCGGGACTAGGCCTCCTTGGTTCAACAAAATAATCAACAAATCAGTCAAAGAGAAAGTTTTATGGACAGAACTATGGGCAGCTGATAGGTAGGTAGGGCAAACCATACATCCTACTCAACATACATGGAACTGATGAATAAAACTTAGCAACAATACCTTAGATTACTAAAGAGCAACTAAGAATTCTTTAGCATAACTAAGGGAGAAGAAAACATCAAGCTATGAAGATTCGGGGATTTTGAGGTGCCTCCATGGGCATGTCTCAAAATCAATCTTTACTGATCTATAGCAGCAAGAAAAATGAAATATGAGTGAAAACTAGAAGACAAAACAACATTAAGAAGCACTATACCATTCTACCATGTCAAGGAATCCATCAACAAGCCTTCAACATTCCTCAAAAACATCCAAGAGGCAATCCAAACATCATAACTCAAGTGTATTCTTCAAAGCTCATATGACCAATGCATTAATTCTTCTCTCAAGTTCAGCCTCTGATTTACAATGAGAACCATGGAATAAATAGGCTTGAGGGAGGAAAACCTCATGGAGCAACTAGCTATCCCATTGGCCATGTCAAAATATCTAAACTTGTCCTTGAGGCTTTGCAAAACCCAAGGCACAAAATATCCCATAAAATATCTAAAAAACTGCTAAAAATGGAAATTATATTGACTTTACATGATTTTCCCATGATAAAAATAGCCTAACGCACATTTGGGAAAAGCAGATTTTTGGAGTTCAAAAATTGCAAAAATATTTCATATTTATGCTTGAAAAAGGTCCCCTGACTTGCTGGATGCAAATGGAAGCCTTCCCGATGTCGAAATGAAGCTCATGATGGCTCGTTGGAAAGCTATCTGTGTCTGCTTTCCAATGCAAGTAGAATCATCTCAATACGATCTCACGAAGATCCCTCAAGCGCACGGTAAAAACCCGGAAAATAACGGTACAACGATATGGCGGGCAGAATGTGCAAAATGAGGCTGTTTTTCGCCAATTTGAGGGGGCGAATGATCTTCAAATGCCCTGAAAATCGCTGGAGAGCTGCTCATGAGATTATGGAATCCATTGGTATCACCCTCCTCCCTTGACGACTCATCAAACTGAAATGGCGCATTTATGAGTTTTTGGCGAAAACCCCAAAAATGCCAAAAAAACAAAAAGTTTCCGAAACAGGCCCAAAATTGGCATGCGTGACCCTCAAAGGTCCATAGAGACATGCTCCGAAGCTGAAGCCAAAATATCGAGGGCTGATGTGCTTTTTGCTTCTTTCCGTGCTAGGCGCCTCTCCTTCAATTTCTTCAATTTTTCTTGTGCCACCTTCAATTTGCGCCTGGCAAATTGATTTAGCTTCTGAAAGTGGAGAGTTCTCTTTCTTTGTAGCTCAAGATCCCTGTTTGCCTTCTCAAGCTTTGTTTCCAAATTCTGGTTAGCCCTCTCAAGCCATGCTTCCTTGTTTTCCTCAATTTCCCGCTCAAGGAGGGTAGTGAGAGGAAAAGCTTCGAATTGAGCTTGTTCTTCAGCTTTCTGTTTCTCCAAGGCTCTCCTAAGCCCGATGGTTCTAGGCCTCTTTCGCCTAGGCTGGTCCTCCTCTTCTTCATCATCAAATTCGCCAATAAGCTCTTCAATTCTTACTTGCGCCCTTTCTGCCTCCTTTTTGTACTTGATGGCCCTTGCCTCATGAATGGTTGCATGAAATTTCATTTGTTTGTTCTCAACCTCCAAGAAATGATTTAAGTTCCTTGCCCTTTGGAGATCTTCTTGTAACACCTCAATTTGACCTTCTTTGTGAATGAGGAGATTTTCAAGGATGCGTGCCTCATTGTCGCTATCATCGCTCGGGATAGGGATGACAGCTGATTTACCTCCATGCTTGGCGCTTTCTCTAACTGTACTTTTGCCTTTGAAAGCCAATCTAGCGCTCTTTCTCCTTGGTAAGCTAGGAGTTGTCCTTTTGGGCAATTTCCCCTTCTTAGGGGCAGTTTTGGTCACCATTGAGGAGGCAGCTTCAGCTTGCTGTCCTTCCCCAACATCCTGTCCAGCTTGTGGCTCAAAAGATGTTTCGATTGCTTGCTCAACCTGCTGCTCTTCAAACTCTGTCCGCTGCTGTTCCTTTTCCTGTACTTGCTGCTGTACCTCAACCTCTGTCTGCTGCCCTTCTTCCTGAAATTGATGTTGTTCATCAACCTCTAGCTGCTGTCCAATGATAACCAACTGCTGCTGTCCTTCTAAATCTGGTTGCTGCTGCTCATCATCCTCCTTTTCTCCCTGTGGCTCACTGCCCTCTCCTTCTCCTTGTGTACTCGGCTGCCCAGTGATCATCTTGAGTTATTTAGGGGTAGGCCTACTAGATAAAGGCACTGGGCGATGGATAGGCTGAGTAGGAGACACATGAACAGGAGGGACAGTGGCGAAATCGGCATGGCTAATGAATAAATCCCATGAAACTCCTTTCTTCTCCAGCTGGTGTAAGAAGATGATTTTGATCAAGGAATGATGAAAGAGAGAAGGGATTTGCTGAAGTGGAGCTTTCTTTTGGACAGTAGCTGCCATTTTCTCTATGCTTTTGGACAAAAAGTATGGGAGGTTTAATTATCTGCTCCTGGTAAAATGCATCAACAAGCGAACATGATAGGCAAAGATTTGGCTAAACCTCCCTTCACAAGTGAAGTATCTCATTATGGCCTTCATCAGTGGAGCATAACTGTCAAGGAGATAGGAGAAAGGAAAAATAGCAGTGATGGTCTCCCTATGTTCTGGCTTGATGAAAGGTTTATAGTCCTCCAAATCAAGATGCGCTTGTTTAAACCACTTTTCACCATGATACGGGATCTTGGTAGCTTTGGATACATACCTTGGAGAAATTTTGAAGTCAAGACCTGCAAGCTGGAAGTGTTTGTCCTTGAACCTCAAAGCGCACAAATGTGTAAGTGGTGAGAAACTCTTGACTTCCTCTATCCTTTGACAGAAATCAAGACAGCCTACCTCATGGAAATTGAAAAGTACTGAGGGATGAGCATTGATGTCTTCTATGGAGATAGGCTCATATCTCTTATGTTGTCCGCCTTTGTGATCTCGTTTTGGAGGCATTCTAACTTGAAACAGGCTTGGAAGAGGCACACTGCCTTCAATGTATGAAGAATGCTCTCCTGGATGGAGACAAGCCACCAAACTGCTTGGACAGTTATGGACCCTGTGGTTTGGATGAAATGTAACAATGCTTCCTTGAATAAGCCCCCTTCAACACTTATTAACAACAGTTCTTCTAATTTGGATGCACTTCAGCTATGTATCCTTCTCAACAATGGCACTATGTGTAAGAACTGCTTTGTAGATTCTTTGTGCACAGTCTTGAACAAATCCCCTCTTGTGATTTTGCTTAGAGGCCTGTTTGCATTTGTATTTTTGTCTTTGAAACCAACCTTCAAAATTATAACCCTGCTCTTTTAGGTCATTTACCTTGAAACATGCCCTTGTCAGCAGACTTCTGTGGAGACCACACAGTGGGAAAAGAAAGAGACCCTGTGGTTAGGTGAAAAATAGCCCACTGTGTTAAGAGAAGAACCTTTCACTTGTGACTTTTTGAGAAGTCAATCACTGCTTTTATAACTCTGCCCTTGCTGTTTACTTGATCATAAATAAATGCCTAATCATCTACAAATGCTCAATCATCAACAAAATACCCTGTTTCACCTTCAGAAAACTCTGTCCAACCGTCTTCAGAATGACAATATAGTGTAATGAACAAGCAGACTTAGTTTAGGTGAGAAAGTAAGTGCAACAGTGGTTTTTTAGGAAACAAACTTTCTGCTCTGTGAGTTTAAAAAATCCATCCAGACATTTATATACCCCTGCCTCTAATGTTCACTTGATCATCAATAAATGTCCCATCAGCAATAACCCTGCCTTCTGGAAAATGAACCTGTTTCACCTTCAGAAAACTCTGTTCAACAAACTTCGGAATGATATAGTGTAGTGCAGAAAAACAGGCTTGGTTTAGGTGTAAAGTCAGTGCAACAGTGGTTTAGGAGACAAATCCCCTGCTTTGTGAGTTTAAAAGTCCACCAATACATCTATATTCCTGGCTTTGATGTTAAAAAACCACCATCAACCACCGTGCCTAATCACCAACAACCCTGCCTCCAGAGCTAGAAAAACATTAATTAAATCTGCCCTTCAATGTAATATTCACCTTTAGAAAACTCTCTGTCAACAATTTTCCGCAATGATGCAATACAGTGCAAGGGAAGAGCAAACTTAGCTTTGGTGGAAGAATCAGTATAACAGTAATTTAGACCATACACTCATTGCTTTTGAGAGATAATAATGACAGAGTTTTACAGGAGATGTCAAGCTCTTTGACAGAGATTATATGAGTTTTTTGCAACGGAAATCCCCTCTTAATCAAACACTTCTTTTTACAGAGAGCTCCTCGGCCTTTTGTTTGATTTGAGGAAGAGACAAACTGACCTTCTACCTTAAAAACCGTATCTCGACATGTGTTCTTTGAATGACCAACCTCGGCCTCTTATCATATTTCAAAACTTCAGCTTGCTGTGTAAAAATGACTGCTTGTGCCTTTAACTAAAATGACAAGGTCCATGGTTTTAAAGCTTATTGTTTTTTCTCAAAACCTTGAAATTCGATGGGGGAGTATATAAAATACCTCGAATTTTGACAAACACCTGCTTTTGAAAGCCAAAACACTGCTGGGGACCCTTGGCACTTGCGCGGCATTCTTGATAACAAACCCGTCGCGCAAAAAAAACCCCTTGTCGGGCCAGTCGGGTCGACTTGTCGTGTGGTCGGGCGGGCACCTACAGGCACGTCGCGCCCGCCTACAGGCACGTCGCGCCGAAGTTAAAAGCCTTCACAAAACGACGCCCAGGCACGTCGCGCCACTTTCCAGGCCCGTCGCGCCGCCCTAAAACAATGCAGAAAACCTCAATTCCTTTGAAAACACATTGTGATGCTTGGGAGCTGCGGCAATTGGTTTTTGAAATTCAGAAGTGACTTACTTATTTCCCTATTCCATTCTTTTGACATTTTCAACCTCATATCATTTTTCAAATAAATGTCAAACGGTCATTTTGAATATATATATCCGCCCCTTTTTAAATGATACAAAACCGTGTTTGTATCAAGTTGCTTTTTAAACAGTGATAATCCTTCAAATCTGCTTTGCCTACTCATGAAGTTACATTCCTGTTCTCATAAGAGGGATATTTCAAAATTTCGACTTTGTCCCTCTTTTTGGCACTTTAGGTGATAATGTAAACAAAAGAAAGGTCATTCAAAAACTGTCAAAGGCATTTGAAAACTGCTTTACCACTTACAGGAGACCATTGGCGCCTTTGCAATTAGTTTGACAATCTCGATCCTTAGGTGAATTACAGGTTTCCTTCTAGACTGTAAGTGCCAGTCTACTAGCTGTTTCTTTTTATAACAGGATTCTCTGCTTGACAACTCACTGTGTCACTTCCCTGTCACTGCTTTTGCTATACTGCATCTTTGTGCTGAAACTGTTTTTTAGGATAATGGCCATTGTGTCTGTTTTTAGGGAATATAAACAGTGATAGTTCTTCAAAAACAAATCTGCCTAATCATCAGATCATATACCAGTTTGCCTCCTTATTTGAAAAGACAAACTTGTAAAATATGAAAACAGGGCTTTTTGGCACACAGTCTTTATTCTATTCTGATCAGCATATTAAACCCCTTTTTGTCAATAGCAACGTTTCATGACTGGACATATGTTCACTGCCTCCCTCTCTTGGTGATTGCTAGTAAAGAATGGCTATTTCATAATGCACTAAAAATGTTGGAAAAGTTGTAAACACCTCTTCTTGAAAGGCGCCTCTCTTGGACTTTTGACATATGATATTGTTTTGTTGCTTGACCCTTTCCTCAAGGAGAAAAAACTTCTTTTTGATATCAGTGGCACACATATGCTCAAATTGTCTCTTTTTCTATTGCATACCTGTCCTTATGCATTTTATGACTCATCCTTGGTCATTTTTTTACTTTCCCAATGATAAATTGCTGCTTCTAGGTTTTTCACAGGTTTCTCTCTGGACTGTAAATACACTTTTAGGTTGCATCCTTTCACCCTAGACTTCTTTGTTTGCTCAGAAGGATTTCCTTTGATTTCTGGATAAGTGGTCATGGAATGTCTTTAACCCTTTTTAAGTTAACTGCTCCTTTGGCATTCAAAGCATACAGTATGTTCAACATTTTCTCTTTTCTACTGGATGGACTGTTGACAGATAGCTTTTTGAGGAGGGAGATCAATACATTTATATTATAGACAGTAACACTTTCCTTCATTCAATTTCTTTGTGTCTTTTCCCTGCACTTTTGGACTTACTAGTTTTCAACAGCCTGCAATGATTTTGGCCCTCTGCTCATATATGGAGGAGGCTCTTCATCGGGCGAAAGTGGTGGAAAGTAAACCATTTGAACAACACCAATCTTAGCATCTTCACATGCAAGCTTCACTGTGTTTTTGAAGGAAACCTAGCCACAGTGACACTGTTCTAAGGTTGCTGAGATATTTGTCACTTGGCTTGTTCATCTCATGACCTGTTATATTGACAAAACTCTTTGTGACTATGAAGGTCAGTGCTTTCTTGAAAAACCAAGAACTTTCTCCTGCCTGTGTAATGGCATTGATTAACATCTGTTCTATTTGATTTTGAACCAAAACAGGCCTCTTATGATTTGGATGTTCACTGATGACAGGCCTTCTAAAGTTTCAACCATTCACCTGACTTGAAAGTTTCAGATGATCTCCTTTATCAGATCAGACTCTCCTTTCTTTTGAGCCAGCATATTTCAAGCTCCATTCCTGTTATGGTCAGCAATTACATTCATGAAACCTGAAGATACTGTTTCATTGTTTCAGTAGAGGCAAACCTGGACTTTTGCAACCTTCTGAGTCAATCACTGGCCTGCGCCCTCTGCTTATGGATGAAGGAGGCGCCCTAACCCTCTGCTTGTAAATGAAGGAGGTTCCGGGCCTTGACAATTTACCATTTTGCTGAGACAGTGGCGACCCTTTCTTACTGTGATTTTCATACTGAAAAGAGCTGTAAGGTCCTGATTGAGAGCCTTTTGTTTTGCAGCTTCATCTCAGGCTCAAAATACATTTAGAAGCAGTTGTTCTTCTAACTGTAAACTCAAACATTTACTCCATGAGATGAAATATATTTCCTGTCTTTGTAGAACCACAGAACACAGTGAAAAACCTACTAGTCATCTTGAGAATGGGCTTCATGCAGTGCTGAGACCTAGGGAATATGAGTGGCGCGACTTAAGGCTGTCTGTCAGCTTCATTTGCAAATTAAGGGATTAGTCATGGTAGGTCTGCTGCAGATGAGGGCCTTTTTGGCTTTTTGATGATTGCCAAAGGTGAAATGTCCTAAACGCCACTTCCTAACATAGGGGAGACCTTTGAAACAGATGTGGATTTGCCTTTTAAAGCTGATGGGAAGACTAATAAGGCTGAGGTTAGATAGGATTGTGATATGGAGTTTTTTGATGTTGCCAGGGGTGTACTGAATAGGTAGAAAGGCGAAAAAAAGTTTTGGGAGGGTTTTCTGGATGACATATTGACATAAGGAAATCAGTTTCTAGAAAACTCAGCTGAATATATAGTCATCACTAACGTGCAAAAAATATTGATGGCTAACAGTGGCTCCATTTGGGGAGGGCAGCTCCTCGTCAGGAGGTGTCCAGAACTCAGATTTTTGGATTATGAAGACCAATGCCTTATCCATTGGCGCAAAATTTACCCTTCTCTTGATGTTATTTCTGAAAAGTGTCAGCATGTTTAACATCAATGATACTTCTACCTACCCCACTATCTTTCCTAGCATTTTTTCTTCTGTTTGGCGCATTTGAACTAGTAGCCTTTTGACAATGCATATTTTTCTTTTTGCAAAATGAAACTATCTACTTCTACTCTTATATCTGCTGGGAGTTCAGATTAAGCTGATGAATTCCTTCATTTCTCTACCTAAAACTAGATCGACTGTCAAGATTAAGCAGTTTGACAGGATTTCATTCTCTAATCTACAACATGAAATTTAAAAATGATCAAATCAGGATTAAGCAGTCTGATTTGTCATGCATTTGCGGCATAAAAGACAAGTTGCACACAAATGTTATTCTGCAATAAAAGGAAAATAGACAAGCGGGGCTAAGATGTACAATGTGTTTTTCATCCCTCGCTTCTCTCTTTGGTTCTGTTTTAAGCATGTGGAACCAGAATCTCTCCCTAATCTAAGCTCTGTGATAAGTCAATCTTACACAATGTTGACTATCTTGACACTCACTAACTTATCGGCAAATAAATTTAAACATGCTCAGCTATGATTAGGCTAGATAGCTGAACAAGACATTGAAGTACTAGTAGCGGCATTTAGACTTGCTCGCTTTCCGAAAGACTATTTTTTTGGAACATGGGGCCTTTGTTCTATCTTCACTTGCCCTCTTTTCTGCTTTTTACTGTTTTTGACTTTCCTATCTTTTACTGTTTTTGATTTTTCTATTTTTTCAATATTTCAAACAATGGTATGCACAATGACTGAAAGTGTTTCAAACTCAAAAATGGAGTTCTTGACAAAAATAGTGTTTTAATGTCCTGCCATTCACAGGACCCCCAAAAATTTCAGTCCCATCCGGTTCTTGTAAGAAGAAAGCATTGTTTCCACTAAATGAGCTGATGATGTAAGGCCCTTTCCATAAATTTTCAAACTTGCCATGTTTACCTTTATCTTCTCTTCTAGAATCCCATTTTAAAACTTTATCTCCAATTTGAAAATCATTTTCCTTAGTTCTTCTGTCAAAAATCTGTTTTATTTTGTCTTGTGCTAACTGAGCCCTTTGGTAAACTTCTTCTCTGGTTTGTTCTAAGTGGATAGTCTGATTTACTCTTCTTTGTATATCATTTTCTTCTATTTGGACTTCTTGTAGTAATTTCATTACTGGAACTCCTAGAGAGGTTGGGAAAATGGCGTCAGCACCATAGACTAGCTGGTAAGGTGACATACCTATGGACTTCTTGGTAGTTAATCTATCAGCCCATAAGGCGTGCACTAGTTTCCCATGCCATGCTTTTTGATTTTGTTCCAGAAGTTTTTTGATAATGTTGACTAGGCTTTTGTTAGAAGACTCGGCTAAGCCATTACCTTGAGGGTAATAGGCTGTAGAATGCCCTAATGAAATATGATACTTGTGACAAAAGTCTATCATTTTCTTGGAAGAGAAGGCAGCGGCGTTATCTGTAATAATTTTCCTGGGACAGCCAAATCTGGATAGGATATTGGTTTCTAGGAACGCGATGATGACTGAATCGGTGGCGTTCCGAGATGGTATGGCTTCTATCCATTTGGTAAAGTAATCAGTGGCTGTGAGGATCCATTTATGTTGAGCGGAGGAGGAGGGGTGAATTTCCCCAATGAATTCTAGACCCCATTGTTGGAAGGGTCCTTCAACTATGATGGGATGTAAGGGAAAAGGTAGAAGCTTTTTCTTGCCATCAAAAATTTGACATTTATGGCAGGTCATGACCAGTTTGTGAGTATCAGGGAACAAGGTGGGCCAATAATAACCGGCTCTAAGGATTTTATTTGCAGTAGTTTTCCAGTAGAGATGACCTCCACATTCCCCTTCATGCATTTCCAGCATGATTCTTTCTGCATCAGACTCGAGCAAACACTTAAGTAGCATACCAGTAGGATTCTTCCAATACAGAGAACCATCTATAATGAAAAACTTTAAATATTTTTGTTTGAGGAATCTTGCCTTTGTTTTTGATAAAGACGGAGGAGCATTCATATAAGTTAATACATAGAGAATGTCTGCATACCAAGGTGAATCCAAAAATATTTGATCGATAGGGGGAAGTGTGCATTCTTCTTGTTCTTCTAAGGCATCGACAAAATTTATATCTAAAGCTTGGAGGTTGGTTTCAGCCATTAATCTCGCGAGTCCTTGTCCTTTAACTAGTTTAGTAGGTCTAATTTCTAAGTCATATTCTAGGATGATAGCAATCCACTTTCCCCTTTTACCATCAGGATCTTGGTTGAGAATGTCCTTGACAACAGTGTTAGGAACAAAAGCTATGACATGAGAATGCAAAATGTAAACTCGGAAATCCTTTAATGCTTTTACCAATGCGAATGCTTGTTTCTCCATGATGTTATATTTCAAGGGGGCATCTCTTAGGGATTTGCTAAAAAAGGCAATGGGTTGTTCTTGCCCAGCTGCATTTTTCTGCAACAACACCGCAGCTATTGTATGTTCTGAGGCAAATGAGAAGATGTAAAAATCTTTGGTGAAGTCAGGGCTTATCAATACTGGTGTTTCAGTTAGAGCCCTTTTAATTAGTTCAAAAGATTTTTTGGCTTCGATAGTCCATTTAACCCCGACCTCCTTTCTTAACATATTTGTGATCTCTTTTAGGAGCTCAGCAAGATTTGGAATGAATCTTCTTAAGAAATTTATCTTGCCGATAAAGGACTGTAACTCCTTTATGTTTCTGGGATGACTTATCTGTAAAATACCTTCGATTCTCTGGGGGTCTATTTTAATTCCTTCTTCTGAAATAATGTGACCTAGGAGTTTTCCTTCTTCTAGACCGAAAAGTGTTTTCTTGGGGTTTAGGGACAAACCATACTTCCTGCATTTGTTGAAGACTTTTCTTAAGTGTGCTAGGTGTTCTTCATCTGATTTAGAATATACTGTTATATCGTCGAGATATATGACTATGAAAATACCTATATCTTCTGAGAAAGCTATGTCCATGGCTCTTTGAAATGTGGCGCCAGCATTCATTAGTCCGAAAGGCATTTTAACGTACATAAAAGTGCCCCAGGGAGTGGTGAAAGCTGTTTTATGCTGATCGGTAGGATAAACCAATACTTGGTTATAACCAGAAAAACCATCAAGCAATGAGATCCTTTTAGCGCCTACTACCTTCTGAAGTATGTGGTCCATTTTGGGCAGAGGGTAGTTATCTTTTAGACATGCCCTATTTAAGTTTCGGAAATCGATGCAGAGTCTGATTTCACCAGTCTTTTTCCTAACTGATACTAAATTTGAGACCCACTCAGAATATCGGAGAGATACTATTATCCCGGCATCATACATCTTTTTAATTTCCTTTTCAACCAATGGGAGTAATATCGGGTTTATCCTTCTTAACTTCTGTTTAAAAGGCTTTTGGTTTTCTTTAAGGGGAATTTTATGTTGGATGATGCTGGTATCATATGATTTCAAATCTTGGTACCCCCATGCGAACACATCTTTAAATTCTTTGAACAGATTTATGTACCTATGTTTTATGTTAGGTGGGAGGGTTTTGGATAGTTTAATGTTTTTCGGCTCTTCTGGGCTTCCTATGTTGTATTCCTCTATGTCATCTTCTGTAGATTCCATCTTAGGTTTTTTGGCCACGTCATTAAAGTCAAACAATTCTTCTAAAGGTGCGAGCCCTCTAGGTATGGTGTCATTTTCGCAGTGTAAGACTTCAAGTTCTCTTTGGTCAATGTCTTCTTCTATCTCCCTGTCACATGGATGGTCTACCAGGTTTAGATTGGTCCATAAAGGTGGATTTAGCTCTTGGTCTTGACCTAGGTTGGGTTCCCTCTCTTCATTTTCCGAGTCTGTTTTGATTGTTTCGAACTCATTTCTAGATTGGAGGAAATCATCAATTTGATCATCATCTTGGAATACTTGCCAATGGTCGAGATTATCTGGTATGGTAGGGCGGTGTTTCACTTGGATGTCATACAGCTCATTTATGCATGGTATTTGGCTAGTGCTTGCAGCAAAGGCAAGCTCATTTGCCAGACTGTTTTGAATCCTAGGGATATAGGTGAGTTCATATTTTTCGAAAGTTTTAAGGATATCCAAAGCTGCATTCCTATATTCTCTCAGTCTTGGGTTCTTGGCTGAATATTCACCTTTGATTTGCCTGATTACAAGTTCTGAGTCCCCTTGAGCTGTTATTCTATTGGCACCTAAATCTTTAAGCATGTGTAGACCAATGAGGAGGGCTTCATATTCCGCAATGTTATTTGTACATTGGAATTCTAATCTGAAAGAATGACCTTCCTTAGTATTGTGTATCCAGATGCCTGCTCCTGAACCTGTCTTGCCACAAGAACCATCAAAGCTTATACTCCAAAGAGTTTCCTTTTCATACATGATACTGAGCTGTTTCTCAGGTTTCTTGGGACTTTGGTTATCAAGTTCTTCATTCCGTAATGGTTTGGACATGTCTTCATTTTCTTTTATCTGCTTGTGTATATCATCTTCATTGTATAAGATAAAAGAATCTAAATTGGAATGAATGGAATAGATGGGGGTATTATTTGGCTTATCTCTGTTGCTAACCATGTATTTCATGCGAGCTTCTCGGTACAACCTCCTGGTTTGGTTGAAAACCGGGATAGTAGCGAATGACATATCCATTTGAAGGCTACCTTGTATTTTGGCAGCCCATGCTCTTGATAGTAGCATTCCATACTTGGGTGTGATGTCAGCCACTACTACATCCATGACTAAGTTTTTGGCTGGTAGTTGCGTTAGGGCAAAGTCTAGATTTTTTATCAGACCTAAACATTTGACCTGACTCGAGTCGAAAGAATACAGGTTTTTGTAAGGTTGGGTCACTTCCAGTCCTAGGTTTTCCATGACTGCTTTAGGCATGAGGTTATGGGAGGCACCAGAATCTAACATGGCATTATGTAATATTTTGTCCCGGATGTTTAAGCTTATGTAGAAAGGAGAAATAGATCCTTCTTGATATTTACCTTCTATTTTAGGGCCAAATAAAAGCTCAGGTTTGTCGTCAGTTATATTCAAGGTGTCAGCCTTGTTCTCTAGGTCAAATACTTTGAAAATTTGAGATCTATACCTATCAATAGTTACTAGCTCTGTAAGGGGTATGGTAATTTTTATTTTGGAAATTTCCCCTTCGAAGCTAAAAGGAATAGGTAATTTGGGTAGATTTGTTTCAGCTTTCTCAGACATAACCCTTTCTATGTTCTTAATTTGTTGACTTTGGCTTGGGGCCTCTTTTGATACAGTCAACTTTGGGATTTCTGTAGAAGTACTAGGAATATCTGAGCTGATACTTGTCTGAATGGCCTTACCCTTGTTTTGGTCAGTTTTTTGGGCCCTAATTTTGCTTTTATCCATGGTCTCATTTAGGACTTTGTTAGAGGCTTTGGTATAGTCAGGACTATTCTTTTTGGAATAGTTTTGGTTCTTTTTGCTTCTAAGATTATACTGCCGATGCGCTTCTATTATGGCATTTTGAAAGTCTAAGGCAGGATCGTCGAGATCTTCATAGTTGGTCTCATCCTTGTTAGGAGAACATAGCTCTTGTTCTTCTGCAGTGAGGTATACCTCACTTTCACTATCAGACCCTACGAGATTTAGATGATTTTCATCAAGAGGTTCTGTATCCCTATCATCCCCTTCTACATAGTTTTCATTGAAAGGGGGCCTGATCTGTTGGTCATTATCCCTTGGTCTGTTTTGGGGCTGTTCCCTCCTAAAGTTTTGATTTCGGTTTCTGATTGGAGGGTTTGGCTGGTTGTCCCTAACAGGAGATTTTTCATTGATCTTTTCCCACATTTTAGCCATGGATTTAACTAAGTCATCTATTCTGGGATCCAGGGAAGGCGATGAAGTGGAGACCTCATCCCTATATGTGACCTTTCTTTCTGATCTAGTCCTTGCTCTTTTTTCAGCTAAGTTGGCATCTGCTTTTATAGCTATTTGTTGCATTTCCTCCAAGGTAGGGGGATCCTTATCTCGTAGGTGATATGTCATGTCCGGATCAAAACCCTCAGGAAATTTTGCCAAAGCTAAACCAAGTGGAGGTTTGAAAAGAGGTGGGAGGGAGTTATATACACTGTTGAACCTAGTACAGTAAGCTTGGACACTTTCCCCATTTTCCCGTTTTAGGTTGTTATATTCTGACAGGATTTGAATGGGGTTTCTTCGAATTTCCCACCTATTTCTGAAGACTTGATGTAGTTCTGGGATATCATGGATACTGTTTGGAGCTAAGCTTTTGAACCATGCTTTGGGTTCACCACCAAGACTTTGGGCAAATATTCTCATTCGGACAGTCTCGTCTTGTACCTCTAGGTATTCATAAGCATCAGTCATTCGACTTATATGCTGTTGAGGTGTGGTGGTGTCTTCTCCAGTAAAGTGTGGGATTTTGTCTTGATATTTGTTTGGGAGAGGAGCTAAAGGTGGTGGTAACACCAAAGGTGTGTACCAGGCTGCCATGACTGGAGCTAATGGATGATGTACAATATGAGGACTAGTAGGCTGAAATGAAGTGGTTTGAACAGTGGTGGTTGAAGCTTCTCTAATAGGACTCTGTGGTGGGTTTAGGGGTTCAAGATCGTCAAAGTTAGTCTTACTATATGATTTGCTTCTGGGAAGAGCTTGTGATGACTCTAGCTCAAAAGGTGAATCTAGTAGGATATTGCGAGTTTTAGGTACAGATCTTGTTCTACGGATGGATCTATCGGTAGCTAGATGATCAGTTTCAGAAGCTTGCCACAGAATCTTCTCTGGGTCATCTACTATGATAGGGGGATTTGGGTCTGGTATTGATTCTTCGTGAAGCCAGATTTTAGATCCAGGGTTCAGAGAGAATGGTATTGGTGAATGTTTTGGATGAGTGATTTTTCTAAAGTTCTACTAAGGTGAAGGATGGTCAAAAATAGAGGATTAGTGGAGTCGCCAGGTGGAACTGGGTTGTTGTTGTGAAGATAGCTATGGTCCACCACCAGTAACTAATCTGAGAATGTTTTTGGATTTTCTGAGTTTTATGAGCAGCCTATGGTTCAAAGTATCCTAGACTTGTTTCAACACTTTGCTAGGGTGATGAGAACAAAAAGAGTTTACTCTTAAATGGGTCTATGGACTGCTTGCTTGTTTATGGTACCTAAAGGACCAAAGAGTCTATAAGAGTTTGCTGGACTATTATGTACTCAGTGTCTTACCATCTCCCACTATGTTAGTGAGTGATGGGAAAGGTCTATCGGAAAGTAGCCTAGAGTTTGGTGAAATAGTAAGGCTTACTAGAAGTTAGTGGAGTCGCCAGGTGGAAAATCAGTTGTTTTGAGGTATATTTGTATGGTCCACCACCAATACTAACAAAAACCAATCTAAAGGAGTTTTTTTGTGGTTTTTTGAGTTTTATGCGCCTATAAGGTTTGGAAAGGTTTTCTATAACTGACTCATCATTTTGCTAAGATGGTGAAGGAGCTATTTTCTACCTTTCAAACAATCTCTAAGTTTACTAAGCTTGATTGAGACTTCATGAGTTACTAAGTTGTACTTAGATTGTCACTAACTCGGAAGGTCCTACTGTGAGTGTCACTATGTTAGTGAGCAGTGGGATAAGTCAATCAGATAGTATTCTCAAAGGTTTCTAAAGATGCGGGAAACTAAGCTTTTAATCACTCAGAGTCCCACCGTGATCGCCATTATGTTAGTGAACGGTGGGATAAGTCAATAAGCTAGTAGTCTTCAAAAATCTCTTAAGATGAGGGAAACTAAGTTTTTTAATCACTCAGTGTCCCACCGTGATCGCCATTATGTTAGGGTGGTGATGAGGTGGCAAAATCAGATGGTATTCTAAAATTTAGCAAGGTAGTAAGGCCTACTAGAGGCTAGTGGAGTCGCCAGGTGGATTTTTAGTTGTTTTGAGGTATATTTGTATGGTCCACCACCAGTATTGTCAAAATCCAATCTAAGGGATTTTTTTGGGGTTTTTCTGAGTTTTATGTAGTTCTAAGGTTTGGAAGAGTTTCCTATAACTGACTCATCATTTTTCTAGGATGGTGAGACAACCAGATTCTACTCTTCTAAGTTTGACTGAGATTTTGAGAGTTCCTAAGGGTTACCTAGGACGTTTTGACTCAAAGTCCCACCGTGATCGCCATTATGTTAGGGTCCCGTGATTTGGCCGATTGGCTAGCCAAATGACGATGTAACATCAAACCAAGCTTTGGAGCCCAAGGACCTAGCCTTCTTGGACTCAGAGAGGGCTCTCTCTATATGTGTAGAAGATTTCGGTGTGTTTACTTGCGATGTTCTGATATTAGGCTAGTTATGAAGTGTGTTTTTGGTTTTTTAGTTTTTAAGTTTGTGAGGGATGAAACTGATCAAATACATAAACTGGATAACAAGATGTAGATAAATTGGGCTATGGGGTCAATCAGGTCAAGGAAGCTAATGAGGCGATGATGTAAAGCTGTTGTAGGGCCGATTTGTTTCACAATAGAAGGGATCTCCGGGCAAAATGGATTAAATGAACAATAAGTTGGTGAAAGACAAGGGATTTCAAGTGCAAACTAGTTAATAGCAGACATAAACATGTAATAGCAAGCCATTAATCATGCTAGGAATAACTATAAGCTAATCAATACATAGAAAATCAAACATTCCAGCCATACATAGAGGTATAAGACCCTCTAACTTCGGGAAATAGCTATCAGACTTTGGGGAAAACACATGAGACAAACTAACAACTCATAAACTATGCCGGAACGCCTAAACATAGTCTCTAAGTCATTGGGCACTTGGACAAATAAGTTTTCTTAGTTTTAGGCAAAGGGCTAGATCGAAACTAGGCCTCCTTGGTTCAACAAAATGATCAACAAATCAGTCAAAGAGAAAGTTTTATGGACAGAACTATGGGCAGCTGGTAGGTAGGTAGGGCAAACCATACATCCTACTCAACATACATGGAACTGATGAATAAAACTTAGCAACAACACCTTAGGTTACTAAAGAGCAGCTAAGAATTCTTTAGCATAACTAAGGGAGAAGAAAACATCAAGCTATGAAGATTCAGGAATTTTGAGGTACCTCCATGGGCATGTCTCAAAATCAATCTTTACTGATCTATAGCAGCAAGAAAAATGAAATATGAGTGAAAACTAGAAGACAAAACAACATTAAGAAGCACTATACCATTCTACCATGTCAAGGAATCCATCGACAAGCCTTCAACATTCCTCAAAAGCATCCAAGAGGCAATCCAAACATCATAACTCAAGTGTATTCTTCAAAGCTCATATGACCAATGCATTAATTCTTCTCTCAAGTTCAGCCTCTTGATTTACAATGAGAACCATGGGATAAATAGGCTTGAGGGAGGAAAACCTCATGGAGCAACTAGCTATCCCATTGGCCAAGTCAAAATATCTAAACTTGTCCTTGAGGCTTTGCAAAGCCCAAGGCACAAAATATCCCATAAAATATCTAAAAAACTGCTAAAAACTGAAATTATATTGACTTTACATGATTTCCCAATGATAAAAATAGCTTAACGCACATTTGGGAAAAGCAGATTTTTGGAGTTCAAAAATTACAAAAATACTTCATATTTATGCCTGAAAAAGGTCCCCTGACTTGCTGGATGCAAATGGCAGCCTTCCCGATGTCGAAATGAGGCTCATGATGGCTCGTTGGAAATCTATCTGTGTCTTCTTTCCAATGCAAGTGGAATCACCTAAATCTGATCTCTGAAAGTCCCTCAAAACTGTACCTGTGTGCAAAAACCCAGAAAATAGCAGGCTGCTGATATGGCGGGCAGAATGTGCAAAATGAGGCTGTTTTTCGCCAATTTGGAGGGGCGAATGATCTTTAAATGCCCTGAAAATCGCTGGAGAGCTGCTCATGAAATTATGGAATCCATTGGTATCACCCTCCTCCCTTGACGACTCTTCAAACTGAAATGGCGCATTTATGAGTTTTTGGCGAAAACCCAAAAAAATGCCAAAAAACAAAAAGTTTTCGAAACAGGCCCAAAATTGGCATGGATGACCTTCAAGGGTCCATAGAGACATGTTCCGAAGCTGAAGCTAAAATATCGAGGGCTGATATGCTTTTTGCCTCTTTCCGTGCTAGGCGCCTCTCCTTTAATTTCTTCAATTTTTCTTGTGCCACCTTCAATTTGCGCCGGGCGAATTGGTTTAGCTTCTGAAAGTGAAAAGTTCTCTTTCTCTGTAGCTCAAGATCTCTGTTTGCCTTCTCGAGCTTGGTCTCCAGATGCTGGTTAGCCCTCTCAAGCCAAGCTTCCTTGTTTTCCTCAATTTCCCGCTCAAAGAGGGTAGTGAGAGGAAAAGCTTCGAATTGAGCTTGCTCTTCAGCCTTCTGTTTCTCCAAGGCTCTCCTAAGCCCGATGGTTCTAGGCCTCTTTCGCCTAGGCTGGTCCTCCTCTTCCTCATCATCAAATTCGCCCATAAGCTCTTCAATTCTTACTTGCGCCCTTTCTGCCTCCTTTTTGTACTTGATGGCCCTTGCCTCATGAATGGCTGCATGAAATTTCATTTGTTTGTTCTCAACCTCCAAGAAATGATTTAAGTTCCTTGCCCTTTGGAGATCTTCTTGTAACACCTCAATTTGACCTGCTTTGTGAATGAGGATATTTTCAAGGATGCGTGCCTCATTGTCGCTATCATCGCTCGGGATAGGGATGACAGCTGATTTACCTCCATGCTTGGCGCTTTCTCTAACTGTACTTTTGCCTTTGAAGGCCAATCTAGCGCTCTTTCTCCTTGGTAAGCTAGGAGTTGTCCTTTTGGGAAATTTCCCCTTCTTAGGGGTAGTTTTGGTCACCATTGAGGAGGCAGCTTCAGCTTGCTGTCCTTCCCCAACATCCTGTCCATCTTGTGGCTCAAAAGATGTTTCGATTGCTTGCTCAACCTGCTGCTCTTCAAACTCTGTCCGCTGCTGTTCCTTTTCCTGTACTTGCTGCTGTACCTCAACCTCTGTCTGCTGCCCTTCTTCCTGAAATTGATGCTGTTCATCAACCTCTAGTTGCTGTCCAATGATAACCAACTGCTGCTGTCCTTCTAAATCTGGTTGCTGCTGCTCATCATCCTCCTTTTCTCCCTGTGGCTCACTGCCCTCTCCTTCTCCTTGTGTACTTGGCTTCCCAGTGATCATCTTGAGTTTTTTAGGGGTAGGCCTACTAGATAAAGGCACTGGGCGATGGATAGGCTGAGTAGGAGACACATGAACAGGAGGGACAGTGGCGAAATCGGCATGGCTAATGAATAGATCCCATGAAACTCCTTTCTTCTCCAGCTGGTGTAAGAAGATGATTTTGATCAAGGAATGATGAAAGAGAGAAGGGATTTGCTGAAGTGGAGCTTTCTTTTGGACAGTAGCTGCCATTTTCTCTATGCTTTTGGACAAAAAGTATGGGAGGTTTAATTGTCTGCTCCTGGTAAAATGCATCAACAAGCGAACATGATAGGCAAAGATTTGGCTAAACCTCCATTCACAAGTGAAGTATCTCATTATGGCCTTCATCAGTGGAGCATAACTGTCAAGGAGATAGGAGAAAGGAAAAATAGCAGTGATGGTCTCCCTATGTTCCGGCTTGATGAAAGGTTTATAGTCCTCCAAATCAAGATGCGCTTGTTTAAACCACTTTTCACCATGATACGGGATCTTGGTAGCTTTGGATACATACCTTGGAGAGATTTTGAAGTCAAGACCTGCTAACTGGAAGTGTTTGTCCTTGAATCTCAAAGCGCACAAATGTGTAAGTGGTGAGAAACTCTTGACTTCCTCTATCCTTCTACAGAAATCAAGACAGCCTACCTCATGGAAATTGAAAAGTACTGAGGGATGAGCATTGATGTCTTCTATGGAGATAGGCTCATATCTCTTATGTTGTCCGCCTTTGTGATCTCGTTTTGGAGGCATTCTAACTTGAAACAGGCTTGGAAGAGGCACACTGCCTTCAATGTATGAAGAATTCTCTCCTAGATTGAGACAAGCCACCAAACTGCTTGGACAGTTATGGACCCTGTGGTTTGGATGAAATGTAACAATGTTTCCTTGAATAAGCCCCCTTCAACACTTATTAACAACAGTTCTTCAAATTTGGATGCACTTCAGCTATGTATCCTTCTCAACAATGGCACTATGTGTAAGAACTGCTTTGTAGATTCTTTGTGCACAATCTTGAACAAATCCCCCTCTTGTGACTTTGTTAGAGGCTCGTACACTTGCATTTGGGTCCCAACACCAAACTTCAAAAATAATAACTACCTTTTTAGGTTATTTACCTTGAAAAATATCTCTGCGTTGCGCAGTTACGTAGAAATGACCACACAGTGGGGAAAAGAAAAAAAAGACCTCATTGGTTATGTGAAAAATTAGACACCTTTCACTTCAGTAACTCTTGAGAAGTCAATTGCCACCTTTATACATCTCGGCCTCAATGTAAACTTGATTATAAAACCAAATGCCCAATCAGCTTAATAACCTCAGCTTTTCCTCGGAAAATGAACTGTTTTCACCTTCAGACTTCTGATCTCAACAAACTTCTGGAATGATATGAGATAGTAGCAGAAGTGAAATCAGGGCTTTTGTGTGAGGGTGTAAAGTCATACAATGACGTGGTTTCAGGAAATAAATCCCTCCTTTGTGAGTTTAAAAGTCCACCAACACATCTATACACTTTCGTTTTAATATCAAATGCAAAACACCAAGCACTCTACGACCCTTTAGACAAAGTGGCCATTTTCACTTGTGAAGTTTTCGAGAAAATCAACACCACTTTGGTACTTACTGCCCTTAATGTCAAAAATCTAGCCATCAACAATCTCTCGTACCTTTTTACTATGATATGTCATCTTTGGAAGCTGTCATCTCACATAGTCTTCAACTCCGTACATACCCTGCTGCTTTAATATCAAATTTCAAACACTAACAAAACCTGTTTCTTCGTAGAAAAAGGCTCCTTTCTTTGTGAAGTGTTAAGAGAACAAGAAAAAGCTGCCTTTTGTACCTCTGCCCTCGGTCATAAGTTCGGCATTTGACCACTAATAAACCTTGCTTTCTAGAAAAATGGCCCTATCCACCCTTAGGAATTTCTTCGCCAATCAAATTTACTAAGCAGTGAAATCTAGTGAAATAGGAGGGGCAGCTTTTGTTACAAGGAGTAAGTTTGTAAGATGCAGGCACAGCTATCTTCCCGCTAGCTCTTGAAAACTCCGTCATTACATAGATATAATGATTTTGAAAATGATACAACGGGTTCTCGGTCACAAAAACCTCGTATTTCAATCACTTCATCTCTCACTGTGTAGGACCCGCTTGTTGTTTTTTTTGTGTTGTAGCAAAATAGCAAGGCACGGGTTTTTCAAACACGGTTTATCATTGATCAAAACCTTGCACACGATGGGAGCTCATAAAAATACCTCGACCTTGATGGATTGCCTGTTTGAAAGGTGCGAGAAACTCACTGGACAACTTTAAAAGAGGGCGAGCGCGGCAACCTCTGGATAAAACCCCGTCGCGCTTTGAGGAAGGTGTCGGGCGGACTTGTCGTGTGGTCTGGGCGGCCACCCATGTGCATCGTCGCGCCAACGCTGGCATTCTCGGGGAGTGCACGTACGCGCCGACGTTGAAGCTCTTTTGCAAAACGACTGCCGTGCATCGTCAGCGACGCCACTTTCAGTGTCAAAGATCGCGCTGACTTTGCTTGAATGCAAATTTCAGTAAAATTTTCGCGAATTCTTTTCTCGCTTGTTTGATGTCGGGATGCGAATGGACTCCCCTTCAGATCTTTGAAAAATGAAAATTTACACCTTATAATTACCTTCGCTACTATATCACCACAACTCTCCAACGGTTACTTACCCACTCTGGATTTGACATTACCTTTAAACTCTGTTTGTTTTAAACAATATAGGTTTTCAAATCTTGTTTGCAGGGAGTAGTATACAAGTGCTCTTTTCCCTCAAAATAAAGGTGGTGCTTTCTTCCTGTTTTAAACGATCCAACAAAGATCACTTTTGGCTAAAAAACTTCTTGGAACACAAGTGAAAAATGACTTTTTAAAAGGGGGAATCTTCTTGGTGACAAAGTTTTTAGAAGGTCTTGTCTGCTGTGTCCCTTTTCCACACATACATTCCGTAGCTACACCTCTGCTCTTTGGAATGGTAACAAGTGGTTTGTCATAAGACATATAAACAAAGTGATAATTCATCACAACCAACTTCCTCTCGCTCTGTTTATTAGATTAAATACACTCGCCTCCTCCATCTCGAAAAAGACAAGCTTGGGCCAATATGAAAACGGACTTTTTGATATATAGTCATTATTCTCGCTCACGAACATTGTGTTACCTCTTTTTTCCCACGTGGGGAACCATTTTCATAACCGAAAATATGTTCACTTTATGCACCAAAACATTTGAAAGTTGTGATTTGGTATTTGACATTTTCTTGTTGCTTGATCTTTCCCTCATACGAGACGCTTTTCTTTTTTTGGTATCGAGTGGTACACACAAGTTCAAAATTGTCTCTTTGTTTATTCATAGCATTGCATACCTGTCATCCTGCATTTTATGACTCAACCTTGGTCACCGTTTTACTTTCCCGGTGATAAATTTCTACTTTCGAGTGTTTCACAAGTTTTTCTCTGGTCGTAAATACACTTTTTAGGTTGCATCCTTTTCACCCCTAGACTTCTTTGTTTGCTCGGAAAGGAGTTTCCTTTGATTTAAGTGTATAGTGTGATCATGAAAAGTCTTTAACCCCTTTTTAAGTCAAGCTGCACTCCTTTGGCATTAATAGCATACAATATGTTCACATATCTCTCACTCTCTATCTGGATGACTCGTTGACGGGGATAGCTTTTTTGAAAGAGAGAGATCAATACATTTATATCATAGACGGTAACACTTTCCTTCATTCAATTTCTTTGTGTCTTTTCCCCCGCACTTTTGTGACTTTACAGCTTTATAACATCTCGCAATGATTTTGGCTCTCTGCTCATATATGGAGGAGGCTCTTAATCGTGTAAAGTATCGAAAGCTCCCTTTTACCACTATGGCTCGCACAGCGCCTCTTTCTCTCGAATGTGGTGGTAAGTAAATCATTTGAACAACTATACAATCCCGGGCATCACTATTTGCAAGCATCACTCGTGCTTTTTGGAAGGAAACCTAGCCACAAAGTGACACTTTGTTCTAAGAGTTGTCGAGATATTTGTCACTTGGCTTGTTCATCTCATGACCATTAGTATTGACAAAACTCTTTGTGACTATGAAGGTCGGTGCTTTCTTGAAAAACCAAGAACTTTCTCCTGCCGTGTAATGGCATTACTGTTTATCATCTGGTTTCGTTTGATCTTGTGGATAGTACTGTGGTCCTTATGCTTTGGAAAAGTTCACCGATGACAGGGCCTTCTAGAGAGTTTCAACCATTCACCGACTTGAAAGTTTCAGTATGATCTCTTTTATCGAGCCAGAGCTCCCTTTCCTTTGAGCTTATCACTTATCTCCACTATAATCTTTGTTATGGTCGACGACTATACATTCATGAAACTCGGAAGATATTGTTTCATTTTTTCAGTAAAGGCAGACCTGGACTTTTGCAACCTTCTGAGTCAACACTGGCCTGCGCCCTCTACTTATGGATGAAGGAGGCGCCCTAACCCTCTGCTTGTAAATGAAGGAGGTTCTGGGCCTTGACAATTTACCATTTTGCTGAGACAGTGGCGACCCTTTCTTACTGTGATTTTCATGCTGGAAAGAGATGTAAGGTCCTGATGAGTAGCTTTCTGTTTTGCAGACATATCTAAAGGCTCAAGTTACACTTAGAAGCAGCTGTTCCTCTAACTGTAAACTCAAACATTTACTCCATGAGATGAAATATATTTCCTGTCTTTGTAGAACCATAGAACACTGTGGGAAAACCTACTAGTCAGCTTGATATTGGGCTTTATGCAGTGCTGAGATCTAGGGGTTGTGAGTGGCGCGACTTAAGGTTGTTTGTCAATTTCATTTGCAAAGTAAGGGATCAGTCATGGTAGGTCTGCTGCAGATGGAGGCTTTTTTGGCTTTTTGATGATTGCCAAAGGTGAGATGTCCTAAAACGCCACTTCCTAACATAGGGGAGACTATTGAAACAGATGTGGAATTGCTTTTTAAAGCTGATGGGCAGACCAATAAGGCTGCGGTTAGATAGGATTGTGACAAGGAGGTTTTGGTTTTGCCAGGGGTGGACTGAATAGGTAGAAAGGCGAAAAAAGTTTTGGGAGGGTTTTCTGGATGACATATTGACATAAGGAAATCAGTTTCTAGAAAACTCAGCTGTAGATATAGTCATCACTAACATGTAAAAAATACTGATGGCTAACAGTGGCTCCATTTGGGGAGGGCAGCTCCTCGTCAGGAGGTGTCCATAATTCAGATTTTTGGCTTATGAAGACCAGTGCCTTATCCATTGGCGCAAAATTTACCCTTCTCTTGATGTTATTTCTGAAAAGTGACAGCATGGTTAACATCAATGATACTTCTACCTACCCCACTATCTTTCCTAACATTTTTCTTCTCTTTGGCGCATTTGAACTAGCAGCCTTTTGACAATGCATATTTTTTCTTTTTGCAAAATGAACCTATCTATTTCTATTCTTATATCTGCCGGGAGTTCAGATTAAGCTGATGAACTCCTTCATTACTCTACCTATGCTAGATCAACTGTCAAGATTAAGCAGTTTGACAAGATTTCATTCTCTAATCTACAACATGAAATTCAAAAATGATCAAATCAGGATTAGGCAGTCTGATTTGTCATGCATTTGCGGCATAAAAGACAAGCTGCACACAAATGTTATTCTGTAATAAAAGGAAACTTAGACAAGCGGGCTAAGATGTACAATGTGTTTTTCATCCCTCGCTTCTCTCTTTGGTTCTGTTTTAGGCATGTGGAACCAGAATCTCTCCCTAATCTAAGCTCTGTGATAAGTCAATCTTACACAATGTTGACTATCTTGACACTCACTAACTTATCAGCAAATAAATTTAAACATGCTCAGCTATGATTAGGCTAGATAGCCGAACAAGACATTGAAGTACCAGCAGCGGCATTTAGACTTGCTCGCTTTCCGAAAGACTATTTTTTGGAACATGGGGCCTTTGTTCTATCTTCACTTGCCCTCTTTTCTGCTTTTTACTGTTTTTGACTTTCCTATCTTTTACTGTTTTTGATTTTTCTATTTTTTTTTAATATTTCAAACAATGGTATGCACAATGACTGAAAGTGTTTCAAACTCAAAAATGGAGTTCTTGACAAAAATAGTGTTTTAATGTCCTGCCATTCACAGGACCCCCAAAAATTTCAGTCCCATCCGGTTCTTGTAAGAAGAAAGCATTGTTTCCACTAACTGAGCTGATGATGTAAGGCCCTTTCCATAAATTTTCAAACTTGCCATGTTTACCTTTATCTTCTCTTCTAGAATCCCATTTTAAGACTTTATCTCCAATCTGAAAATCATTTTCCTTAGTTCTTCTGTCAAAAATCTGTTTTATTTTGTCTTGTGCTAACTGAGCCCTTTGGTAAACTTCTTCTCTGGTTTGTTCTAAATGGATAGTCTGATTTACCCTCCTTTGTATGTCATTTTCTTCTATTTGGACTTCTTGTAGTAGTTTCATTACTGGAACTCCTAGAGAGGTTGGGAAAATGGCGTCAACACCATAAACTAGCTGGTAAGGGGACATACCTATGGACTTCTTGGTAGTTAATCTATCAGCCCATAAGGCGTGCACTAGTTTCCCATGCCATGCTTTTTGATTTTGTTCCAGAAGTTTTTTGATGATGTTGACTAGGCTTTTGTTAGAAGACTCGGCTAAGCCATTACCTTGAGGGTAATAGGCTGTGGAATGCCCTAATGAAATATGATACTTGTGACAGAAGTCTATCATTTTCTTGGAAGAGAAGGTAGCGGCGTTATCTGTAATGATTTTCCTGGGACAGCCAAATCTGGATAGGATATTGGTTTCTAGGAACGTGATGATGACTGAATCAGTGGCGTTCCGAGATGGTATGGCTTCTATCCATTTGGTAAAGTAATCAGTGGCTGTGAGGATCCATTTATGTTGAGCGGAGGAAGAGGGGTGAATTTCCCCAATGAAGTCTAGACCCCATTGTTGGAAGGGTCCTTCAACTATGATGGGATGTAAGGGCAAAGGTAGAAGCTTTTTCTTGCCATCAAAAATTTGACATTTATGGCAGGTCATGACTAGTTTGTGAGTATCAGGGAACAAGGTGGGCCAATAATAACCGGCTCTAAGGATTTTGTTTGCAGTAGTTTTCCAGTAGAGATGACCTCCACATTCCCCTTCATGCATTTCCTGCATGATTTTCTCTGCATCAGACTCGAGCAAACATTTAAGTAGCATACCAGTAGGATTTTTCCAATACAGAGAACTATCTATAATGCAAAACTTTAAAGATTTTTGTTTGAGGAATCTTGCTTTTGTTTTTGACAAAGACGGAGGAGCATTCATATAAGTTAATACATAGAGAATGTCTGCATACCAAGGTGAATCCAAAAATGTTTGATTTATAGGGGGAAGTGCACACTCTTCTTGTTCTTCTAAAGCATCGACAAAATTTATATCTAAAGCTTGGAGGTTGGTTTCAGCCATTAATCTCGCGAGTCCTTGTCCTTTAACTAGTTTAGTAGGTCTGATTTCTAGATCATACTCTAGGATGATAGCAATCCACTTTCCCCTTTTACCATCGGGATCTTGGTTGAGAATGTCCTTGACGACAGTATTAGGGACGAAAGCTATGACATGAGAATGTAAGATGTAGACTCGGAAATCTTTTAGTGCCTTTACCAATGCGAATGCCTGTTTCTCCATGATGTTATATTTCAAGGGAGCATCTCTTAGGGACTTGCTAAAAAAGGCAATGGGTTGCTCTTGTCCCGCCGCATTCTTTTGCAACAATACCGCAGCTATTGTATGTTCTGAGGCAAATGAAAAAATGTAAAAATCTTTAGTAAAGTCAGGGCTTATTAATACAGGTGTTTCAGTTAAGGCCCTTTTAATCAGTTCAAAAGATTTTTTGGCTTCTAAAGTCCATTTAACCCCGACCTCCTTTCTTAACATATTTGTGATCTCTTTTAGGAGCTCAACAAGATTTGGAATGAATCTTCTTAAGAAATTTATCTTGCCGATAAAGGACTGTAACTCCTTTATGTTTTTGGGGTGACTTATCTGTAAAATACCTTCGATTCTCTGGGGGTCTATTTTAATTCCTTCTTCCGAAATAATGTGACCTAGGAGTTTTCCTTCTTCTAGACCGAAAAGTGTTTTCTTGGGGTTTAGGGACAAACCATACTTCCTGCATTTGTTGAAAACCTTTCTTAAGTGTGCTAGGTGTTCTTCGTCAGATTTAGAATATACTGTTATATCGTCGAGATATATGACTATGAAAACACCTATGTCTTCTGAGAAGGCTATGTCCATGGCTCTTTGAAATGTGGCGCCAACATTCATTAGTCCGAAAGGCATTTTAACGTACATAAAAGTGCCCCAGGGGGTGGTGAAAGCTGTTTTATGCTGATCGGTAGGATAAACCAATACTTGGTTATAACCAGAAAAACCATCAAGCAATGAGATTCTTTTAGCGCCTACGACCTTCTGAAGTATGTGGTCCATTTTGGGCAGAGGGTAGTTATCTTTTAGACATGCCCTGTTCAATTTTCGGAAATCTATGCAAAGTCTGATTTCACCGGTCTTTTTTCTAACCGATACTAAATTTGAGACCCACTCAGAGTATCGGAGAGATACTATTATACCGGCATCATACATCTTTTTAATTTCCTTTTCAACCAATGGTAATAATACTGGGTTTATCCTTCTTAACTTCTGTTTAAAAGGTTTTTGATTTTCTTTGAGGGGAATTTTATGTTGGATGATGCTGGTGTCATATGATTTTAAATCTTGGTACCCCCATGCAAACACATCTTTAAATTCTTTGAATAGATTTATGTATCTTTGTTTTATGTCAGGCGGGAGGGTTTTGGATAGTTTAATGTTTTTAGGCTCTTCGGGATTTCCTATGTTGTATTCCTCTATGTCATCCTCTGTAGATTCCATTTTAGGCTTTTTGGCCACATCATTAAAGTCAAACAATTCTTCTAAAGGTGCGAGCCCTCTAGGTATGGTGTCATTTTCGCAGTGTAAGACTTCAAGTTCTCTTTGGTCAATGTCTTCTTCTATCTCCCCGTCACATGGATGGTCTACCAGGTTTAGATTGGTCCACAAAGGTGGGTTTAGCTCTTGGTCTTGACTTATGTTGGTTTTCCTCTCTTCATCTCCTGAGTCTGTTTTGGTTATCTCAAACTCATTTTTAGATTGGAGGAAATCATCAATTTGATCATCATCTTGGAATACTTGCCAATGGTCAAGATTATCTGGTATAGTAGGGCGGTGTTTCACTTGGATGTCATATTGCTCACTCATACATGGTATTTGGCTAGTGCTTGCAGCAAAGGCGAGCTCATTTGCCAGATTGTTTTGAATCCTAGGGATATAGGTGAGTTCATATTTTTCAAAAGTTTTAAGGATATCCAAAGCCGCATTCCTATATTCTCTCAGTCTTGGGTTCTTGGCTGAATATTCACCTTTGATTTGCTTGATTACAAGCTCTGAGTCCCCTTGAGCTGTTATTCTATTGGCACCTAAGTCTCTAAGCATGTGTAGACCAATGAGAAGGGCTTCATATTCCGCAATGTTATTTGTACATTGGAATTCTAATCTGAAAGAATGACCTTCCTTAGTGTTGTGTATCCAGATGCCTGCCCCTGAACCTGTCTTGCCACAAGAACCATCAAAGCTTATACTCCAAAGAGTTTCCTTTTCATACATGATACTAAGTTGTTTCTCAGGTTTCTTGGGACTTTGGTCATCAATTTCTTCACTCAGTAATGGTTTGGACATGTCTTCATTTTCTTTTATCTGCTTGTGTATATCACCTTCATTGTATAAGATAAAAGAATCTAAATTGGAATGAATGGAATAGATGGGGGTATTGTTTGGCTTATTTCTGTTGCTAACCATGTATTTCATGCGAGCCTCTCGGCATAGTCTCCTAGTTTGGTTGAAAACCGGAATAGTAGCGAATGACATATCCATTTGAAGGCTACCTTGTATTTTGGCAGACCAGGCTCTTGAAAGTAGCATTCCATACTTGGGTGTGATGTCAGCCACTACCACATCCATGACTAAGTTTTTGGCTGGTAGTTGTGTTAGGGCAAAGTCTAGATTCTTTATCAGACCTACACATTTGACCTGGCTTGAGTCGAAAGAATACAAGTTTTTGTAAGGTTGGGTCACTTCCAGTCCTAGGTTTTCCATGACTGCTTTAGGCATGAGGTTATGGGAGGCACCAGAATCTAACATAGCATTATGTAATATTTTGTCCCGGATGTTCAAGCTTATGTAGAAAGGAGAAATAGATCCTTCTTGATATTCACCTTCTACTTTAGGGCCAAATAAAAGCTCAGGTTTGTCGTCAGTTAGATTCAAGGTATCAGCTTTGTTCTCTAGGTCAAATACTTTGAAAATTTGAGATCTATATCTATCTATAGTTACTAGCTCTGTAAGGGGTATGGTAATTTTTATTTTGGAAATTTCCCCTTCGAAACTAAAAGGAGTGGGTAGCTTGGGCAGATTTGTTTCAGCTTTCTCAGACATAACCTTTTCTATGTTCTTAATTTGCTGACTTTGGCTCAGGACTTCTTTTGATACAGCCAACTTTGGGGTTTCTGTAGAGGTACTAGGAATATCTGAGCTAATACTTTTCTGAATGGCCTTACCTTTGTTTTGGTCAACCCTTTGGGCCTTAATTTTGCTATTATTCGTGGTCTCATTTAGGATTTTATCAGAGATTTTGATATGGTCAGGGCTATTCTTTTTGGAATGGTTTTGGTTTTTTCTACTTCTAAGATTATACTGCCGGTGAGCTTCTATAATGGCATTTTGAAAGTCTAAGGCAGGATCGTCGGGATCTTCATAGTTGGTCTCATCCTGATTAGGAGAACATAGCTCTTGTTCTTCTGCAGTGAGGTATACCTCGCTTTCATTATCAGATCCTACGAGATTTAGATTACCTTCATCCAGAGGTTCTGTCTCCCTATCATCTTCTCCCACATAGTTTTCGAGTGGTGGCTTAATCTGTTGGTCATTTTCACTTGGTCTGTTTTGGGGCTGCTCCCTCCTAAAGTTTTGGTTTCGGTTTCTGATTGGAGGGTTTGGCTGGTTGTCTCTAACATGAGATTTTTCATTGATCTTTTCCCACATTTTAGCCATGGATTTGACTAAGTCATCTATTCTCGGATCTAGGGAAGTTGACGAAGTGGAGACCTCATCTCTATATGTGACCTTTCTTTCTGATCTAGTCCTAGCTCTTTTTTCAGCTAAGTTGGCATCTGCTTTTATAGCTATTTGTTGCATTTCCTCCAAGGTAGGGGGATCCTTATCTCTTAGGTGATATGTCATGTCCGGATCAAACCCCTCAGGAAATTTTGCCAAAGCTAAACCAAGTGGAGGTTTGAAAAGAGGTGGGAGGGAGTTATATACACCGTTGAACCTAGTACAGTAAGCTTGGACACTTTCCCCATTTTCCCGTTTTAGATTGTTATATTCTGACAGGATTTGAATGGGGTTTCTTCGGACTTCCCACCTATTTCTGAAGATTTGATGTAGTTCTGGGATATCATGGATACTGTTTGGAGCTAAGCTTTTGAACCATGCTTTGGGTTCACCACCAAGACTTTGGGCAAATATTCTCATTCTGACAGCCTCGTCTTGTACCTCTAGGTATTCATAAGCATCAGTCATTCTACTTATATGCTGTTGAGGTGTGGTGGTGTCTTCTCCAGTAAAGTGTGGGATTTTGTCTTGATATTTGTTTGGGAGAGGAGCTAAAGGTGGTGGCAACACCAAAGGTGCGTACCAGGCTGCCATGAATGGAGCTAATGGATGATGTACAATATGAGGACTAGTAGGCTGAAATGAAGTGGTTTGAACAGGTGTAGCGGATGAACTTGGACTAGTGATCTGGTTTTGAGCAGATCTAGGATGATAGGAGCCAAATTGATAAAGAAGCTGGAAATCAGGAGGAGTGGTGGGTGAAGCTTCTCTAATAGGACTCTGCGGTGGGTTCAGGGGTTCAAGATCGTCGAAGTTTATCTTACTATATGATTTGCTCCGGGGAAGAGCTTGTGATGACTCTAGTTCCGAAGGTGAATCTAGAAGGATATTGCGAGTTTTAGGTACAGATCTTGTTCTACGGATGGATCTATCGGTAGCTAGATGATCAGTTTCGGAAGCTTGCCACAGAATCTTCTCTGGGTCATCTACTATGATAGGGGGATTTGGGTCTGGATGGGATCTGGTATTGATTCTTCGTGAAGCCAGATTTTAGATCCAGGGTTTTAGAGAGAATGGTATTGGTGAATGTTTTGGATGAGTGATTTTTCTAAAGTTATACTAAGGCGAAGGATGGTCAAAAATAGAAGGGATGGATTAGTGGAGTCGCCAGGTGGAAATGGATTGTTTTTGTGAAGATAGCTATGGTCCACCACCAGTAACTAATCTGAGAATGTTTTGGATTTTCTGAATATATGTGCAGCCTATGGTTTGTTAAAGTATTCTAGACTTGTTTCAACACTTTGCTAGGGTGATGAGACCAAAAAGAGTTTACTCTAAAAAATGAGTCTAGGGACTGCTTGCTTGTTTATGGTACCTAAAGGACTAAAAAGTCTATAAGAGTTTGCTGGACTATTATGAACTCAGTGTCCCACCATCTCCCGCTATGTTAGTGAGTGATGGGAAAGGTTTATCGGATAGTAGCCTAGAGTTTTGAAAAGTAGTAAGGCTTACTAGAAGTTTAGTGGAGTCGCCAGGTGGATTGTCAGTTGTTTGAGATAAACTTGTATGGTTCACCACCAGTAATGTCAAAAACCAATCTAAAGGAGTGTTTTGGGGTTTTTTGAGTTTTATGTGCCTACAAGGTTTGGAAGAGTTTTCTATAACTGACTCATCATTTTGCTAAGATGGTGAAAGAGCTATTTTCTACTCCTCAAACAATCTCTAAGTTTACTAAGCTTGATTGAGACTTCGGGAGCTACTAAGTTGTACTTAGATTGCCACTAACTCGGAAGGTCCTACTGTGAGTGTCACTATGTTAGTGAGCAGTGGGATAAGTCAATCAGATAGTATTCTTAAAGGCTTCTAAAGATGAGGGAAACTAAGCTTTTAATCACTCAGAGTCCCACCGTGATCGCCATTATGTTAGGGTGGCGATGAGGTGGCAAAATCAGATGGTATTCTAAATTTTAGCAAGGTAGTAAGGCCTACTGGAGGCTAGTGGAGTCGCCAGGTGGATTTTTAGTTGTTTTGAGGTATATTTGTATGGTCCACCACCAGTACTTGACAAAAACCAATCTAAGGGAGTTTTTTGTGGTTTTTTCTGAGTTTTATGTGCAGCCTAAGATGTAAGAGTGTTATAAACCTGATTCGTCACTTTGCTAAGATGGTGAAACAGAGAGTTTACACTAAATGATTCTAGAGGCTGATGGTTTAAGTTAAAAGTCGAAGGACTAAGGAGCCTATAAAAGTTTGCTAGACTGTCATGTACTCAATAAGTCCCACCGTGATCGCCATTATGTTAGGGTCCCATGATTTGGCCGATTGGCTAGCCAAATGACGATGTAACATCAAACCAAGCTTTGGAGCCCAAGGACCTAGCCTTCCTGGACTCAGAGAGGGCTCTCTCTATAAGTGCAAAAGATGTCGGTGTGTTTACTTGCGATGTTCTGATATTAGGCTAGTTATGAAGTGTGTTTTTTGTTTTTTTAGTTTTTAAGTTTGTGAGGGATGAAACTGATCAAATACATAAACTGGATAACAAGATGTAGATAAATTGGGCTATGGGGTCAAACAGGTCAAGGAAGCTATGAAGTGATGATGTAAAGCTGCTGTAGGGCCGATTTGATTCACAGTAGAAGGGATCTCTGGGCAAAATGGATTAGATGGACAATAAGTTGGTGAAAGACAAGGGATTTCAAGTGCGAACTAGTTAATAGCAGACATAAACATGTAATAGCAAGCCATTAATCATGCTAGGAATAACTATAAGCTAATCAATACATAGAAATCAAACATTCCAGCCATACATAGAGGTATATGACCCTCTAACTTCGGGAAAAGGCTATCAGACTTTGGGGAAAACATATGAGACAAACTAACAACTCATAAACTATGCCGGAACGCCTAAACATAGTCTCTAAGTCATTGGGCACTTGGACAAATAAGTTTTCATAGTTTTAGGCAAAGGGCTGGATCGGGACTAGGCCTCCTTGGTTCAACAAAATGATCAACAAATCAGTCAAAGAGAAAGTTTTATGGACAGAACTATGGGCAGCTGATAGGTAGGTAGGGAAAACCATACATCCTACTCAACATACATAGAACTGATGAATAAAACTTAGCAACAATACCTTAGGTTACTAAAGAGCAGCTAAGAATTCTTTAGCATAACTAAAGGAGAAGAAAACATCAAGCTATGAAGATTCAGGGATTTTGAGGTGCCTCCATGGGCATATCTCAAAATCAATCTTTACTGATCTATAGCAGCAAGAAATATGAATTATGAGTGAAAAACTAGAAGACAAAACACATTAAGAAGCACTATACCATTCTACCATGTCAAGGAATCCATCAACAATCCTTCATCATTCCTCAAAAGCATCCAAGAGGCAGTCCAAAAATCATAACTCAAGTGTATTATTCAAAGCTCATATGACCAATGTATTCATTCTTCTCTCAAGTTCAGCCTCTGATTTACAAAGAGAACCATGGAATAAATAGGCTTGAGGGAGGAAAACCTCATGGAGCAACTAGCTATCCCATTGGCCAAGTCAAAATATTTAAACTTGTCCTTGAGGCTTTGCAAAGCCCAAGGCACAAAATATCTTAAAAACTGCTAAAAACGGAAATTATATTGACTTTACATGATTTTCCCATGATAAAAATAGCCTAACGCACATTTGGGAAAAGCAGATTTTTGGAGTTCAAAAATTACAAAAATACTTCATATTTATGCCTGAAAAAGGTCCCCTGACTTGCTGAATGAAAATGGCAGCCTTCCCGATGTCGAAATGAGGCTCATGATGGCTCGTTGGAAATCTCTCTGTGTCTGCTTTCCGACGCAAGTGGAATCATCTCAATCTGATCTCTAAAAGTCCCTCAAAACTGTACCTGTGTGCACAAACCCAGAAAATAGCAGACTGCTGATATGGCGGGCAGAATGTGCAAAATGAGGTTGTTTTTCGCCATTTTGAGGGGGCGAATGATCTTCAAATGCTCTGAAAATCGCTGGAGAGCTGCTCATGAAATTATGGAATCCATTGGTATCACCTTCCTCCCTTGACGACTCATCAAACTGAAATGGTGCATTTATGAGTTTTTGGCGAAAACCCCAAAAATGCCAAAAAACAAAAAGTTTCCGAAACAGGTCCAAAATTGGCATGCATGACCCTCAAGGGTCCATAGAAACATGCTCCGAAGCTGAAGCCAAAATATCGAGGGCTGATGTTCTTTTTGCTTCTTTCCGTGCTAGGCGCCTCTCCTTCAACTTCTTCAATTTTTCTTGTGCTACCTTCAATTTTCGCCTGGCAAACTGATTTAGCTTCTGAAAGTGAAGAGTCCTTTTTCTCTGTAGCTAAAGATCCCTGTTTTCCTTCTCAAGCTTTGTTTCCAAATGCTGGTTAGCCCTCTCAAGCCATGCTTCCTTGTTTTCCTCAATTTCCTGCTCAAAGAGGGCAGTGAGAGGAAAGGCTTCGAATTGAGCTTGTTCTTCTGCTCTCTGTTTCTCCAAGGCTCTTCTAAGCCCGATGGTCTTAGGCCTCTTTCGCCTAGGCTGGTCCTCCTCCTCTTCATCATCAAATTCGCCAATAAGCTCTTCAATTCTTACTTGCGCCTTTTCTGCCTCCTTTTTGTACTTGATTGCCCTTGCCTCATGAATGGCTACATGATACTTCATTTGTTTGTTTTCAACCTCCAAGAAATGGTTGAAATTCCTCGCCCTTTGAAGATCTTCTTGTAACACCTCAATTTGCCCTTCTTTGTGAATGAGGAGGTTTTCAAGGATGCGGGCCTCATTATCACTGTCATCGCTTGGGATAGGGATGACAGCTGATTTACCTCCATGCTTGGCACTTTCTCCAACTGCACTTTTGCCTTTGAAGGCCAATCTAGCGCTCTTTCTCCTTGGCAAGCTAGAAGTTGTCTTTTTGGGCAATTTCCTCTTCTTAGGAACAGTTTTGGTCACTGTCAAGGAGGCAGCTTCAGCTTGCTGTCCTTCCTCAACATCCTTTCCAGCTTGTGGCTCAAAAGATGCTTCAATTGTTTGCTCAACCTGCTGCTCTTCAACCTCTATCTGCTGCTATTCCTATTCCTGAATTTGATGTTGTTCATCAACCTCTAGCTGCTGTCCAATGATACCCAACTGCTGCTGTCCAATGATACCCAACTGCTGCTGTCCCTCAAAATCTGTCTGCTGCTGCTCATCAACCTCCTTTTCTCCCTGTGGCTCACTGCCCTCTTCTTCTCCTTGTTTACTTGGCTCCCCAGTGGTCATCTTGAGTTTTTTAGGGGTAGGCCTACTAGATAAAGGCACCGGGCGATGGACAGGCTGAGTAGGAGACACATGAACAGGAGGGACAGTGGCGAAATCGGCATGGCTAATGAATGAATCCCATGAAACCCCTTTCTTCTCTAGCTGGTGTAAGAAGATGATTTTGATCAAGGAATGGTGAAAGAGAGAAGGGATTTGCTGAGGTGGAGTTTTCTTTTGGACAGTAGCTGCCATTTTCTCTATGCTTTTGGACAAAAAGTATGGAAGGTTTAATTTCCTGCTTCTAGTAAAATGCATCAACAAGCGAACATGATAGGCAAAAATTTGGCTAAACCTCCCTTCACAAGTGAAATATCTCATTATGGCCTTCATCAGCGGAGCATAACTGTCAAGAAGATAGGAGAAAGGAAAAATAGCAGTGATGGTTTCCCTATGTTCAGGCTTGATGAAAGGTTTATAATCCTCTAGATCAAGATGCGCTTGTTTAAACCACTTTTCACCATGATACGGGATCTTGGTAGCTTTGGATACATACCTTGGAGAGATTTTGAAGTCAAGACCTGCTAACTGGAAGTGTTTGTCCTTGAATCTCAAAGCGCACAAATGTGTAAGTGGCGAGAAACTCTTGACTTCTTCTATCCTCTGACAGAATTCAAGACAACCTACTTCATGGAAATTGAAAAGCACTGAGGGGTGAGCATTGATTTCTTCTATGGAGATAGGCTCATATCTCTTATGTTGTCCGCCTTTGTGATCTCGTTTTGGAGGCATTCTGACTTTGAAACAAGCTTTGGAAGAGGCAAACTGCCTTCACTATATGAAGAATGCTCTGTTGGATTGAAACTGGCCACTACACTGTTTGGATAGTTTAGACAATGTGGTTTTGAATAAAATGTAATAATGCTTCCTTGAATAAGCCACCTCTGCACTTATTAACAACAGTCCTTCAAATCTGGATACACTTCAGCTATGTAACCTTCTTAACAATGGTACCATGTGTAAAATATGAGGTAACTGCTTTGTAGATTCCCTGTGCACAGTTTTGAACAATCACCCCTCTTGTGACTTTGTTAGAGGCCAGCTTACACTTGTATTTGTGTCTTCAAAACCAAACTTCAAAAATTAACACCCTGCTCTTCAGATCATTCATCTTGAAAAATACCTCTGTTTAGCAGATTTCTGTAAAGACCACACAGTGGAAAAGAAAGGAGACCTTTTGGTTAGGTGAAAAATTAGCCCACAGTGTTAAGGAAAACACCTTCCACTCATGAATTTTGAGAAGTCAATCACCATCTTTGTACATCTGGCTTCAATGTAAACTTGATCATCAACAAGTGCCCAATCACTAACAACCCTACCTTCTAGAAAATGGCCTTGTTTCACCTTCAGAAAAACTCTGTTCAACAATCTTCAGAATGATACAATGTAGTGCAATGAAAAAAGGCAGACTTAGTTTAGGTGTAAAATCAGTGCAACAGTTGTTTAGGAAACAAACTCTCTGCTTTGTGAGTTTAAAAAGTCCACCAACACATCTATACCCCTGCCTTTGATGTCAAATCCAACATCAACAACCTCTGTCCTTCACTATGCTGTTTACTTTTGAAAATCTCTGTCAATAAGTCTTCAACATGATACAATATGTTTTCGGTATAAGCAGACCTACGTTAGATGTATAACCAATGCACAGTGGTTTTTAGGAAACATACTCTCTGCTTGTGAGTCTAGGAGGTCAACATCATACCTGTACTTCTGTCTTAATCTTAACTTCAAACACCAACAACTCTGCCTCTTTAGAAAATGACTCTGCACCTTTGGAAAGTTTTGAGAAATACAATACCACTTTGGTATCTCTGCCTCCAAAGTTTAGAAACCCATCCACGAACTATGCTCCTCAGTATACTATTCACCTTGGGAAACTCTTTTTAACAAATTTACAGTGGGAGAATATAGTGAATGAAAAGCAATCTGCTTAAATAGTGTACTGTGAGAAGATGCCACTGACTACTCTGCTTTTAAAGTCTTTGATGTCAACCTTAACACAAAAAACTCCCTGTTAAAGGAAACTTTCAAACATCCAACAATTCTGTCCTGTGCAAGAGTGTGTCCTCCTTTCACTGTTTGTTCATCAAGCAAATCACCATACACAGGTCTAGACAACAAGAACACAGGGCTGAGGTAAAATGACAGAGCTTCTAGAAGACTAACAAGCTATTTAGACAGAGATTACCAGAGTCTTCTCTTTCAAAACAATAAAAATGTCAAACCCCCTCACTGAGTACACTTCACTGTTTTGGTAGTGTGGAAATGTATGGATGATAGTGTGAAAGGTTCTTCATTAGAATTAGGTCTGTATTTCTGCAACGAAAGTCCTCTTTTAATTTAAAACACAGTCCTTCACAAGACAACCTCTGCCCTTAGATTGATTTGAAAATGAAAAAACTGGTTCTCAACCATAAAACCCCGTATTGCAATTACCTCATCTCACTGTGTAGATAATAATGGCAAGGTCCGAGGTTTTTTAAACATTCTTGTTACTTATCAACCTCTTGCAATCGATGGGGAATTCGTAAAATACCTTAAACTTTGATGGACGCCCGCTTGAAAGGATGAAAGAAGCGCCGGACACTCTGGACAGTTGCGCGGCAACCTTTGGAGAAAACCCGTCGCGCAGAGAAAACCGTGTCGGGTCGGTCTGTCGTGTGGTCGGGCGGCCTTGTACAGGCACGTCGTGCCCACCTACAGGCACGTCGCGCCGACAAAGAACCCTTTGTAAAAATCTACCCAGGCACGTCGCGCCAAATTCCAGGCACGTCGCGCCGCATCTGAGTGCAAATTTGTGAATTTTCGCCCGGTTTTTCTCGCTTGTTTGATGCTGTGGATGCACGGGGGTTTTAGTTTTGAATTTGACAATACTCTCCCTTAACTTCATTCCTTTATATCAATTCAAAACAAGCCTTTAACGGTCCTCAAACTTTGGGAAATGAAATTTTGGTTTGTTTTGACCCTGTTTTGTCTTAAAACAGTGGGTTCGTCATTTTAACATATAAACCCAAATATTTACTCTGACCCAAGCGGAAACTTTGACAAAAAATTCAACCAACATCACTACTTCTGCTACGGTGTCTCAATAACACAGGTGATTTGTCATTTTGCTTTGACAACTCCTTCATTTTTTACCTATAGTGGGTTTTCAAATCTCTGTTTGTAGGTGTAGTATACAGTACTCTTTTTTCCCTCAAAATAAAGGTTGTGCTTTCTTCCTTTTAAACTATCCAACAATGATCACAGGCTGAAAGACCTTTGGAACACAGTGAATAATAACTTTAAAGGGGAAATCTTCTTGGTGACAAAGTTTTAAAAGGTCTTGTCTGCAGGTCCCTTTTCCATGCAGTTCTGTGCTACATCTGCCCTCTGGAATGATAACAAGTGTGTTTGTTATAAGACATATAAACAATGATAATTCATCAAAACAAATTCCTTCTGCCTAATCATAAGATCATATACCCATTTGCCTCCCCATCCGAAAAGACAAGCTTGTAGAATATGAAAACAGGGCTTTTTGATACACAGTCCTTATTTTGTTCTGATCAGTGTGTTAAACCCTTTTTTGTGAATAGAACCATTTCATGACTGAACTATGTTCACTGTTTCCCTCTCTTGGTGATTGTTAGCAAGGAAGAGCTGTTCATAATGCACCAAAAAACATTTGAAAGCTGTAAACACCATTTCTTGAAAGGCGCCTCTTTGGACCTTTGATATATGATATTGTTTTTTTGCTTGACCTTTTTCTCAAGGAGAAAGTCTTCTTTTTGGTATCAGTGGCACACATATATTCAATATTGTCTCTTTCCTACTGTAGGTATAGTCTGTCAGCTAGTTCTTTGAAATAGGAGTACCAATACCTTTGCATTATCAACACTATCATTCATCTGTGTAATGAACTTTATTCCTTTTTGGTATCCTTCCACTGCTTTCTTGTATCAATCAGTTTCAGCAACCTGCAGTAGCTTTGGCCATCTGCTCATATATGGAGGAGGCTCTTCATCAGGTAAGGTATTTGAAGGTTTTTAAACAATTCTTTTCGAGACAGCCTTTTTCTGAAGGTGATGGTAAATAAACTACTTGGAAAACATCAGTCTTAGCACCTTCTCTTGCAAGCATCATTGTGTGTCAACAGTAACCCTAGCCAGAGTAATACTGTCTCCCTGCACTGTCCTAAGGGTGATTTAGATATGTGGCTTGTTCATCTCATGATTGATTTACTTGACAAATAACCTTTGTGACTATGAAGGTCAGTGCTTTCTTGAAAAACCAAGAACTTTCTCTTGCCTGTGTAATGGCATTGGTTATCATCTGTTCTATTTGATCTTGTGGATAGACAGGGTACTTATGCTTTGGAATTTTCACCAATGACATGCCTTTCTTCATTTCATCAATTCACATGATTCTGAAAGTTTGAGATGAGCTCCTTTATCAAATCAGACTTTCCTTTCTTTTGAGCTAGCATATTGCAAGCTCTATTCCTGTTATGATCATCAATTACATTCATGAAACCTGAAGATATTGTTTCATTGTTTCAGTAAAGGCAAACCTGGACTTTTGCAACCTTCTGAGTCAATACTGGCCTGCGCCCTCTTCTTATGGATGAAGGAGGCGCCCTAACCCTCTGCTTGTAAATGAAGGAGGTTCTGGGCCTTGACAATTTACCATTTTGCTGAGACAGTGGCGACCCTTTCTTACTGTGATTTTCATGCTGGAAAGAGTTGTAAGGTCCTGATGAGTAGCTTTCTGTTTTGCAGACATATCTAAAGGTTCAAGTTACACTTAGAAGCAGCTGTTCCTCTAACTGTAAACTCAAACATTTACTCCATGAGATGAAATATATTTCCTGTCTTTGTAGAACCATAGAAAACTGTGAAAAACCTAATAGTCAGCTTGAGATTGGATTTTATGCAGTGCTGAGATCTAGGGGGGTATGAGTGGCGCGACTTAAGGCTATTTGTCAACTTCATTTGCAAATTAAGGGATCAGTCATGGTAGGTGTGCTGCAGATGGGGGCTTTTTGGCCTTTTGATGATTGCCAAAGGTGAAATGTCCTAAAACGCCACTTCCTAACATAGGGGAGACTATTGAAACAGATGTGGATTTGCTTTTTAAAGCTGCTGGGCAGGTCAATAAAGCTGAAGCTAGATAGGATTGTGATATGAGTTTTTTGATGTTGCCAGGGGTGGACTGAATAGGTAGAAAGGCGAAAAAAGTTTTGGGAGGGTTTTCTGGATGACATATTGACCTCCAAGGGGAAATCGCCGGAAAACTCAAATTTGGGATATAGTCATCACCAACATGTAAAAAATACCGATGGCTAACAAACGGTGGGGAAAATGTGTTAGGGTCCGTGGTTGGCGATTGGCTAGCCAAATGACGATGTAACATCAAACCAAGCTTTGGAGCCCAAGGACCTAGCCTTCCTGGACTCAGAGAGGGCTCTCTCTATAAGTGCAAAAGATGTCGGTGTGTTTACTTGCGATGTTCTGATATTAGGCTAGTTATGAAGTGTGTTTTTTGGTTTTTTAGTTTTAAGTTTGTGAGGGATGAAACTGATCAAATACATAAACTGGATAACAAGATGTAGATAAATTGGGCTATGGGGTCAAACAGGTCAAGGAAGCTATGAAGTGATGATGTAAAGCTGTTGTAGGGCCGATTTGATTCACAGTAGAAGGGATCTCTGGGCAAAATGGATTAGATGGACAATAAGTTGGTGAAAAACAAGGGATTTCAAGTGCGAACTAGTTAATAGCAGACATAAACATGTAATAGCAAGCCATTAATCATGCTAGGAATAACTATAAGCTAATCAATACATAGAAATCAAACATTCCAGCCATACATAGAGGTATAAGACCCTCTAACTTCGGGAAAAGGCTATCAGATTTTGGGGAAAACACATGAGACAACTAACAACTCATAAACTATGCCGGAACGCCTAAACATAGTCTCTAAGTCATTGGGCACTTGGACAAATAAGTTTTCATAGTTTTAGGCAAAGGGCTAGATCGGGACTAGGCCTCCTTGGTTCAACAAGATGATCAACAAATCAGTCGAAGAGAAAGTTTTATGGATAGAACTATGGGCAGCTTGTAGGTAGGTAGGGCAAACCATACATCCTACTTAACATACATAGAACTTATGAACAAAACTTGGCAACAATACCTTAAGTTACTAAAGAGCAGCTAAGAATTCTTTAGCATAACTAAGGGAGAAGAAAACATCAAGCTATGAAGATTCAGGGATTTTGAGGTGCCTCCAAGGGCATGTCTCAAAATCAATCTTTACTGATCTATAGCAGCAAGAAAAATGAATTATGAGTGAAAACTAGAAGACAAAACAAATTAAGAAGCACTATACCATTCTACCATGTCAAGGAATCCATCAACAAGCCTTCAACATTCCTCAAAAGCATCCAAGAGGCAGTCCAAAAATCATAACTCAAGTGTATTATTCAAAGCTCATATGACCAATGCATTAATTCTTCTCTCAAGTTCAGCCTCTGATTTACAAAGAGAACCATGGAATAAATAGGCTTGAGGGAGGAAAACCTCATGGAGCAACTAGCTATCCCATTGGCCAAGTCAAAATATCTAAACTTGTCCTTGAGGATTTGCAAAGCCCAAGGCACAAAATATCCTATAAAATATCTTAAAAACTGCTAAAAACGGAAATTATATTGACTTTACATGATTTTCCCATGATAAAAATAGCCTAACGCACATTTGGGAAAAGCAGATTTTTGGAGTTCAAAAATTACAAAAACACTTCATATTTATGCCTGAAAAAGGTCCCCTGACTTGCTGAATGCGAATGGCAGCCTTCCCGATGTCAAAATCAGGCTCATGATGGCTCGTTGGAAAGGTCTCTGTGTCTGCTTTCCAACGCAAGTGGAATCACCTCAATCTGATCTCTGAAAGTCCCTCAAAACTGTACCTGTGTGCAAAAACCCAGAAAATAGCAGGCTGCTGATATGGCGGGCAGAATGTGCAAAATGAGGCTGTTTTTCGCCAATTTGGAGGGGCGAATGATCTTCAAATGCTATGAAAATCGCTGGAGACCTGCTCATGGAATTATGGAACCCTTTGGGATCTTCCTCCTCCCTTGAAAACTCATCAAACTGAAATGGCGTATTTATGAGTTTTTGGCGAAAAACCCCAAAAATGCCAAAAAAAAAAAAGTTTCCGAAACAGGCCCAAAATTGGCATGCATGACCCTCAAGGGTCCATAGAAACATGCTCCGAAGCTGAAGCCAAAATATCAAGGGCTGATATGCTTTTTGCTTCTTTCCGTGCTAGGCGCCTCTCCTTCAACTTCTTCAATTTTTCTTGTGCTACCTTCAATTTTTGCCTGGCAAACTGATTTAGCTTCTGAAAGAGAAGAGTCCTTTTTCTCTATAGCTCAAGATCCCCGTTTGCCTTCTCAAGCTTTGTTTCCAAATGCTGGTTAGCCCTCTCAAGCCATGCTTCCTTGTTTTCCTCAATTTCTTGCTCAAAGAGGGCAGTGAGAGGAAAGGCTTCGAATTGAGCTTGTTCTTCTGCTCTCTGTTTCTCCAAGGCTCTTCTAAGCCCGATGGTCCTAGGCCTCTTTTGCCTAGGCTGGTCCTCCTCCTCTTCATCATCAAATTCGCCAATAAGCTCTTCAATTCTTACTTGTGCCTTTTCTGCCTCCTTTTTGTACTTGATTGCCCTTGCCTCATGAATGGCTGCATGATACTTCATTTGTTTGTTTTCAACCTCCAAGAAATGGTTGAAATTCCTCGCCCTTTGAAGATCTTCTTATAACACCTCAATTTGCCCTTCTTTGTGAATGAGGAGGTTTTCATGATGTTGGCCTTTGAAATCACCGTCATCGCTGGGATAGGATGATGCTCGATTTAATTTCCCATGCTCGGGCACTTTCTCCAACTCCGCTCTTTTTGCTTTGGAAGGCCAATTCAGTGACCTTTCTCCTCGGGCAAGCTGTTGTCTTTTTGGGCAATTTCCTCTTTTTAGGAACAGTTTTGGTCACTGTCAAGGAGGCAGCTTCAGCTTGCTGTCCTTCCTCAACATCTTGTCCAGCTTGTGGCTCAAAAGATGCTTCAATTGTGTGCTCAACCTGCTGCTCTTCAACCTCTGTCTGCGGCTGTTCCTCTTCCTGAATTTGATGCTGTTCATCAACCTCTAGCCGCCTGGCCCACCCATTTCCAACCGCCTGTCCCTCAAAACTGGTCATTGCTTATTCATCCTCCTTTCCCCGTGGTCACTTGGGCCAATTCCTCGCGTATTTGGCTGCCCAGTGGTCATCTTGAGTTTTTTAGGGGTAGGCCTACTAGATAAAGGCACTGGGCGATGGACAGACTGAGTAGGAGACACATGAACAGGAGGGACAGTGGCAAAATTGGCATGGCTAATGAATGAATCCTATGAAACCCTTTTCTTCTCCAGCTGGTGTAAGAAGATAATTTTGATCAAGGAATGATGAAAGAGAGAAGGGATTTGCTGAGGTGGAGCTTTCTTTTGGACAGTAGCTGCCATTTTCTCTATGCTTTTGGACAAAAAGTATGGAAGGTTTAATTTCCTGCTTCTAGTAAAATGCATCAACAAGCGAACATGATAGGCAAATATTTGGCTAAACCTCCCTTCACAAGTGAAATATCTCATTATGGCTTTCATCAGCGGAGCATAACTGTCAAGAAGATAGGAGAAAGGGAAAATAGCAGTGATGGTTTCCCTATGTTCAGGCTTGATGAAAGGTTTATAATCCTCTAGATCAAGATGCGCTTGTTTAAACCACTTTTCACCATGATATGGGATCTTGGTAGCTTTGGATACATACCTTGGAGAGATTTTGAAGTCAAGACCTGCTAACTGGAAGTGTTTGTCCTTGAATCTCAAAGCGCACAAATGTGTAAGTGGCGAGAAACTCTTGACTTCTTCTATCCTCTGACAGAATTCAAGACAGCCTACTTCATGGAAATTGAAAAGAACTGATGGGTGAGCATTGATTTCTTCTATGGAGATAGGCTCATATCTCTTATGTTGTCCGCCTTTGTGATCTCGTTTTGGAGGCATTCTGACTTTGAAACAAGCTTTGGAAGAGGAAAACTGCCTTCACTATATGAACAATGCTCTGTTGGATTGAAACTGGCCACTACACTGTTTGGATAGTTTAGACAATGTGGTTTTGAATAAAATGTAATAATGCTTCTTTGAATAAGCCACCTCTGCACTTATTAACAACAGTCCTTCAAATCTGGATACACTTCAGCTATGTAACCTTCTTAACAATGGTATCATGTGTAAAATATGAGGTAACTGCTTTGTAGATTCCCTGTGCACAGTTTTGAACAATCACCCCTCTTGTGACTTTGTTAGAGGCCAGCTTACACTTGTATTTGTGTCTTCAAAACCAAACTTCAAAAATTAACACTCTGCTCTTCAGATCATTCATCTTGAAAAATACCTCTGTTAGCAGATTTCTGTAGAGACCACACAGTGGAAAGAAAGGAGACCTTTTGGTTTAGGTGAAAAATTAGCCCACAGTGTTAAGGAAAACACCTTTCACTTGTGACTTTTTGAGAAGTCAATCACCGCCTTTATACATTTGGCTTCAATGTAAACTTGATTATCAACAAATGCCCAATCACCAACAACCCTGCCTTCTAGAAAATGGCCCTGTTTCACCTTCAGAAAACTTTGTTCAACAATCTTCAGAATGATAAAATGTAGTGTAATGAAAAAACAGGCTTAGTTTAGGTGTAAAATCAGTGCAACAGTGGTTTAGAAAACACACTCTCTGCTTTGTGAGTTTTTTAAAAAGTCCACCAACACCTCTATACCCCTGCCTTTGATGTCAAAATCCACCATCAACAACCTCTGTCTTTTACTATGCTTTTTTACTTTTGAAAATCTCTGTCAATAAGTCTTCAACATGATACAATATGGTTTCGGTACAAACAGACCTAAGTTAGATGTATAACCAATGCACAGTGGTTTTTGGAAAACATACTCTCTGCTTGTGAGTCTAGGAGGTCAACACAAATACCTGTACCTCTGTCTTAATCTTAACTTCAAACACCAACAACTCTGCCTTTTTAGAAAATGACTCTGCACCTTTGGAAAGTTTTGAGAAATCCAACACCACTTTGGTATCTCTGCCTCCAAAGTTAGAAACCCATCCACGAACTATGCTCCTCAGTATAATGTTCACCTTGGGAAACTCTTTTTTAACAAATTTACAGTGGGAGAATATAGTGAATGAAAAGCAATCTGCTTAAATAGTGTACTGTGAGAAGATGCCACTGACTACTCTGCTTTTAAAGTCTTTGATGTCAATCTTAACACAAAAAAAACTCCCTGTTCAAGGAAACTTTCAAACATCCAACAATTCTGTCCTGTGCAAGAGTGTGTCCTCCTTTCACGGTTTGTACATCAAGCAAATCACCATACACAGGTCTAGACAACAAGAACACAGGGCTGAGGTAAAATGACAGAGCTTCTAGAAGACTAACAAGCTATTTAGACAGAGATTACCAGAGTCTTCTCTTTCAAAACAATAAAATGTCAAACCCCCTCACTGAGTACACTTCACTGTTTTAGTAGTGTGGAAATGTATGGATGATAGTGTGAAAGGTTCTTCATTAGAATTAGGTCTGTATTTCTGCAACGAAAGTCCTCTTTTAATTTAAAACACAGTCCTTCACAAGACAACCTCTGCCCTTAGATTGATTTGAAAATGAACAAACTGGTTCTCAACCATAAAACCCCGTATTGCAATTACCTCATCTCACTGTGTAGGGAAACTGCTTTTGTTTTTAGCAAAAATGGCAAGGTCCGGGGTTTTCAAACATTTTTGTCACTTATCAACACCTTGAAATTGATGGGAGTTCATAAAAATACCTCGAATTTGATGGATGCTCGCTTGAAAGGATGCAAGAAACCCTGGATAGCTTGGAAAAGTCACGCGGCAACCTCTGGAGAAAACCCGTCGCGCAAAAGGAACGTGTCGGGTCGGCCTGTCATGTGGTCGGGCGGCCTCCTACAGGCACGTCGCGCCCACCTACAGGCACGTCGCGCCGGTGTTGAAAGCCTTTGTAAAATGATGCCCAGGCACGTCGCGCCGCCTCTGAGTGCAAATTTGTGAATTTCCGCCCGGTTTTTCTCGCTTGTTTGATGCTTTGGATGCACGGGGGTTTTAGTTTTGAATTTGACAATACTCTCCCTTAACTTCATTCCTTTATATCAATTCAAAACAAGCCTTTAACGGTCCTCAAACTTTGGGAAATGAAATTTTGGTTTGTTTTGACCCTGTTTTGTCTTAAAACAGTGGGTTCGTCATTTTAACATATAAACCCAAATATTTACTCTGATCCCGGGCTGAAACTTTGACAAACAATTTAACCAACATCACCACTTCTGCTACGGTGTCTCAATAACACAGGTGATTTGTCATTTTGCTTTGACAACTCCTTCATTTTTTACCTATAGTGGGTTTTCAAATCTCTGTTTGTAGGTGTAGTGTACAGTACTCTTTTTTCCCTCAAAATAAAGGTCTTGCTTTCTTCCTTTTAAACTATCCAACAATGATCACAGGCTGAAAGACCTTTGGAACACAGTGAATAATAACTTTAGAGGGGAAATCTTCTTGGTGACAACATTTTAAAAGGTCTTGTCTGCAGGTCTCTTTTCCATGCAGTTCTGTGTTAAATCTGCCCTTTGGAATGATAAAAAGTGTGTTTGTTTTTAAAACATATAAACACTGGTGATTCACCACAACCAACTTCTTCTGCCTATTCATAAGATTGAATACCACTTGCCTCCTCCATCTGAAAAGACAAGCTTGTGCAATATGAAAACAGGACTCTTTGATACATAGTCATTATTTTTCTCTGATCATTGTGTTAACCTCTTTTTGCCAAAAGAACCATTTCATAACCGAACTATGTTCACTGTTTTCCTCTCTTGGCGATTTTTAGCAAGGAAGGGCTATTCATAATGCACCAAAACATTTGAAAGCTGTAAACACCATTTCTTGAAAGGCGCTTCTTTGGACCTTTGGTATATGATATTGTTTTGTTGCTTGACCTTTTCCTCAAGGAGAAAGTCTTCTTTTTGGTATCAGTGGCACACATATATTCAATATTGTCTCTTTCCTAATGTAGGTATAGTCTGACAGATAGTTCTTTGAAATAGGAGTACCAATACCTTTGCATCATCAGCACTATCATTCATCTGTGTAATGACCTTTATTCCGTTTTTGGTATCCTTCCACTGCTTTCTTGTATCAATCAGTTTCAGCAACCTGCAGTAGCTTTGGCCATCTGCTCATATATGGAGGAGGCTCTTCATCAGGTAAGGTATTTTAAGGTTTTTTAACAATCCTTTTCGAGACAGCCTTTCTCTGAAGGTGATGGTAAGTAAACCACTTGGAAAACATCAGTCTTAGCATCTTCACTTGCAAGCATCATTGTGTGTCAGCAGAAACCCTAGCCAGAGTAATACTGTCTCCCTGCACTGTCCTAAGGGTGATTTAGATATGGGGCTTGTTCATCTTATGATTGATTTACTTGATAAATAGCCTTTGTGACTATGAAGGTCAGTGCTTTCTGGAAAAGCCAAGAACTTTCTCTTGCCTGTGTAATGGCATTGGTTATCAGCTGTTCTATTTGATCTTGTGGAATAGACAGGGTACTTATGCTTTGGAATTTTCACCAATGACATGCCTTTCTTCATTTCATCAATTCACATGATTCTGAAAGTTTGAGATGAGCTCCTTTATCAAATCAGACTTTCCTTTCTTTTGAGCTAGCATATTGCAAGCTCCATTCCTGTTATGAT